>MCJB01050486.1:71241-131259 GCA_002018475.1 Nicotiana obtusifolia
ATCCGACCCACATACCCAGTTACACTAATATTAGGACCCATATTCACTCCCAAACCCCCCGAATCCAAATACACAACAAACACAAAAACGCAGCTTCTCTTCTTCTTCTGCCCGCGCTTCTTCTTCTACTTCTTCACAAAAAAAAAATCAAATTTTTCTTCATTCTCTGTCATCTCCATCTCCAGGTATGTTCTTATTCTTCTTATTCTTCTTCTCTTCTAGGTTTTTTATGTGTTTTTATTATGAAGTATACACACTCCCATCCCCAAGACGACAAATCCCCCATATCTTCTAGTTCCCTCTCTTTCATGCACTTCTCTTGACACTATTATGGAGGTGTGTTATTTGGTCGAAATTTTGTGTGTTTCATGTGTGTCGGAGTAGTAAACTAGAATTCCCTCTACTTCGTTGAAAATCGGGAGGGCCATTATGTTCCACCATTGTTGTAATTGAAGAACACACTTCATGCCCACATTGTGTTTGTTTAAATGCCTGAGTGAAAATTTTTGCGCACCGGTGAAGTCTGAGTAACCGAAGACACTTGTGTATGCATTTAGGCTAAGAGTGGGGTGTCAAGGGATGCTTTTACAAGTTAGGGGATGTAGCTTTGATGCAAAACATATTCTTACACCATTATTTTTGTATATGTATGTTGTAAAATTTTGTAAGTTAGCTTAATTTAGCATAATTTAGAATTAGTACAAGGTGCCGAGCTTATGCCTTTAGTTGTCCTGATTGACTATTCACGTTGTCATGCTCAATAATTCTTTAGTCGCAAGGGGAAGTCTTGAGTACCCATAGTTTTTGTGTTGCAACACTTGTACTTATGTTTCGATTTTAAGTGTGGGGTCAATTGACGACTCGCATGCCAACCTATGGCATATGTCTTGAACATTGCTCACATTCATGTTTACTTGTGTTGCAGGATACTATGGCTCGTGACAACATTAGCAAGGGTAAAAGCATTGGAAAATCCTCCACTACCGCGCCGGTAACCAAAAAGCGCAAACAGGGAGTTTTCTTCTCACCCTACTCTGTTTTACATGTTTGCATGCATCGAGGGCTATGCATTGTTTAAGTGTGGGGTGGGGAAATACCTGTGTTGTGAGTGTTGTGAATGTATATCATCTACGATTTAGTTTTATTTTGGTCTTTTTAATAGTTGTATTGTTATTATTTTTAGTATTGTATTGTTATTATTTTTAGTGTACAAACTATTTTTTTAGTGTAGAAACTAACAATTTTTGAAAAAGTTCGGATTTTTCCCAACGATGGATCTTTTTCTTGAGGGATAAAGTCTGATCCAAATAACAAAAGGATTTTTAATTTTTAGGATAGCTAGGTAATATTCCTTGGTTTTTCTTAAGGCACCGGTTCTTTTCTAAGGATGTAGTTCGAACCGGGCAATTTAATTTCTTTGTAGGAGTAGTTTAGGAAGAAACGGAGTTATTTTGAGATACTCATTGACATGGTTGATGCTGGCACAATAGGCTATGACATACATTCTGTTTTCCCGCTTAGTTGAAGTGAATTGTTAAGCCTAAGTAAAAAGTAAACCGCCTATTTTGTGACGCCTCTTCTCAGTTGTTTGACTTGTATGCCACATAGTGTAATATTGCTTAATTTTCTCAATTATATGTGCTTGCTTGACTTGAGATTTGAACAGAACCGTCTTGATTGAGTCATGTGCAATGTGTGAGTAAGGTTTTGTGATTCTCTGTGCTATCCTGTGTAGTCTAGAACTTGCCCCGTGTGTTAATTGAAGCGAAATTGTAAGTTGGGCTAATCTAGGAGATGATATAGGAATTTTCTTGCTTGACTATGGATGTGCTTGTCACATCAAAATAAAATTGTCCGTTGCTAGCCCCTTTGAGCCTATAGGCCTTTTCTTTGGTACCCACATTACGAGTCATTCCCTTGTTTTGTTCTTGAATTGATCCTGTTTGAACCTTTACCTCCTAAGGCATTTAGTCGCTAAAAGAATTAAGGGTAGAGATTGGGGAGTAGCTGTTGAGTGGAACCATGGAAGGACCTGTTGGTGCACTAAAGTTGAAATTAAGAGTCACTAGCTGATGAGTTAATGTATGGAGTGTGTAAAAGAAAGAAAAAGAAAAGAAAAAAAAGGGAATGAAAGATAAGAAAAGAAAACAAATAGAAAAAAATGATAGTGAAAAATACATAGAAAACACTTCCAATACCTATTAATTTGTACTAGTGGAATTATAGAAGTGCTTAATTGAAAGAGGAGGGCTACGTATATGAGACAAGTGAATTGATTGAAAAGAAAAGGTGCTCGAGTTGTGATTGCAGTGTATTAAGTGCTTAGGAGGACTAGTCACTATTCCTAAATATATCCTACCCGTCCCTTAGCCTACATTACAACCTTGAAAGTCCTAATTGATCCTAGATTTGACTAGCTTAAATTAGTAGAGATCTACACTACGGGCAAGCTTATGGTACGACCACAGGAAGCATATGAATTCTTTTTGAGAGTGAGTGAATTTTGTTCAATTGTGTGATATCTTTAATCTATGTTCACTCTTCTGATTGTGGTAAGGGCACATGATCTCATGAATGATTGGTAATGTTGTAAATTTTCTTGTTAGGTAAGTGTATGTATTGAGATTGCCGAGTGGTTGCAAGTCGACTCGTGAGGTTGGGTGGTGACGAATAGGTTGTTGAATTATATTGAATTATTATACTTGGGTATACTTAACGGGAAAAATATGGATTATTTGTGTGTTCATGCTTATTTGCCGGTGTTGATCATGTTCAAGAGTATGGTGTGTGGTTAAAAAAGTCGAATGCTCCTTTATGATATGAAGTTGTACGTAGTTGGGAGGTTGTTAAATAATCCCATTGCTCGAGGACGAGCAAGAGTCTAAGTGTGGGGTGTTGATGTTTAGAGTAAAGTATATATATTTCTATGTATATCACCTCATATTTGGCTTTTGTTTAGTGAAAGTGGGATGTTAAATGCTACGATTCATGTTAATTTGAAGTTTTTATGTGTAGGAATGAGTCGGGAGCAATTGAGGGCGAAACGCACAAGAATTAAGCCAAAACGGAGCAAAAACAGACAAGGGAGCAACTTGGGCGCCACAGGCAGCGCCCGGCGCCACCTGTGGCGCTGAAGACAGAAGGGCACTGGACATAGCGCCCTGGTGGGCGCCGGGCGCTACCCAGGGTGCCGATGACGCGGATCTTGCCTATTTTGCCTAGGACTCTGTTATTTTCGTCCCTACACCTCCCCAACACCTATATAAAGAAGTCTAAACCTAATTGGAGGGGAGAGACGTGATTTTGGGAGCACAAACACAACACGAAATCAAGAGGAAGCAACAATTCTCAGTTTCTTCATCTTTTCTAGTATTTTACAATTTATTCAAAACTTATATTTTGGTTTGATTAGATCATGAGTGGCTAATCACCCATTGTTCTGGTATTGTGATTAGCCATGAATATTATTGTTTGATATTTACTTTACCTTGATTATAATTCACTAATATATGGTTGTTTCTTCAATTCTATATTTAATTGCTTAAGTGTTTGGCCAGCAGTTAGGTTCTATCTACTATCTATGCTATGTTTGGGAAAACCATGTTTAGATTAGAGAAGAGTTGAAGAGAGCATGATCTTAACCTTTAGGGGGGGGGCGGATTCGTGGTTAGGATAGGAATATACCTAATCACCATGCTTAATTAAATATCGTGATTTTATTGCGTTCTTAATAGGTTGATTCCATAGGAATATAGGTGTTAATCTATTGAGAATAGGCGAGTAGTACTTCGGAAGAAGGCTATGAGAACGTTTATCGATTAATTAGCAACCATGAGTGAATTATATGAAAGCAAGAGTTAATTAGAACACAATAAGATTGGTAAATTAATCACAACCCTGGAATGTTTGTCTCTATTGATTAAACAACAATTAATTAGTTATTTGATAATATAGTTATAACTTAGAATTGTAGTTTAGCATAATCAAAGTATTGAACTTGAATTTTGCTTGATTGAATAACAATATTAGTGTGTTAGTAAATAGTTGATATAAGTCCCTGTGGGTACGATATCTGGACTCAAAATCCTATATTACTTGTCGACCACGTATACTTGCGTGTGCGTTAGGGAGCAACAGTGCTCTTCTTGTTCTGAAAACTTGATCCTACTTTTATTTCCTCAGGCAATGCATCGTGCTTAAGTATTTTACATCGCAAAGACTCTTTTAGCTTTCTTCTTACTCTTTTTCTTGATTTCTTAGAAGCAGTAGAAATATCAGCAATTTCTTCAATTGTATCTGATGTTATTAGTATAATTTCTTTATTTTCTTCATCTTGGTTGTTGCTTATCGTTGCAGGAGATAACAAAAAACTTTGTTGGATTGTTTGTTGGTTGTCTATTTGCATTATTAGTTGTCCTTCTTCTTGTTGGGCCTCACCAAACTGGTATGAATTTATTTGTAGCGACAGATAATTCTTGCAGCGTTCCATATTCTAAATCAGCTGTAATGTTAGAAGGTTCTCGCTCGTTGTCTACTTCCATTATGGCTGTTCTACTTCATGTTTACAATCAGCAAATTGTTCTGAATCTATTATATGTGCAAGATATGGTTTGAATGTTGCAGATTCTGAAGCAGCTATACTGTCAGAAAGTAGTTGTATTTTTTGGACAACAAAATAGCAATTCGTGAATGCTGAATCAGTAGTTAGCAAATGTATACAGGTTCTGAGTTCTTCATCTGAAGTTACAAGCATCCCTTTGCTTGTATTTAGTTTGATATGAAATCATATTTTTAGTGAATATTTGGTTGAATCAAAATCTGTAACTTCACTAATTTTCTTCAGGAAAGTATTGAATGATACTTGTTTATCAACCGAAACAAGTTTTATATCATGATCAAAGTAGTTGTAATCAAAAGTCCACCTCCCATTGAAAGTAATAACAAGGCAAATAAAACCCATCCTGCAGAATGGAAACTTCAGCATATTTAGTGTGAAGTGTTAGGAAATGAATAAAAAATTTAGAAAAAAATTTATTAGAAAATTACACACTGCAGGACAAAAACTTAAGCATGTTTAGGCTGAAGTTTTAGCAAATGAACTAAAAACTTTAGCTTGTTTAGACTGAAGTTTCGAATAAAACTCATGACAAAACTATAGACTGCAGGACAAAACTTCAGCATGTTTTAGTATAAAGTTTTAGCAAATGAACTAAACAACTTCAGCATGCATTAGCAAAAATTCTTTAGAAAATTAAATACTGCAAGACAAAAACTTAAGCATGTTTAGTCTGACGTTTTAGCAAATGAACTAAAAAACTTCAGCTTGTGTAGACTGAAGATTCGAAAAAAACTCACGACAGAACTGTTGACTGCGTTATAAAACTTCTGCATGTTTTGATATGAAGTTTTAGCAAATGAACTAAATAATTCAGCACGCATTAGCATGAAGTTTTAGCATGCATCAATCGTATACTATACAGGAGTATTTTGTGTACTTTTAACCGTAAAACGTGACAAACACATTTAATATAGTAATTATTTTGCGTTGGGGTATGTGTTAGTATAATAATTATACTTTTGTGACATTCATGCACCCTTTACACTGGACGTTCAAATTCTTTTATGCTTTTTCATATACAATGCAGAAGTTTTTTTCGCTTGTGAGTTTATTCACTCAAACATATATATTTTCAGTAGATAAAAAACAAAAGGGAAAAAGATGGATATTGTGATCAGGTAAATCATTGACGAACAAGATATCATAGAGGCATTCGAGTTGAAACTCGATGAGCTCATAGACAAGTACAAAAGGGATTTGGGAGAAATCAATAGGAGAGGAGATATGAGAAGGGACGGAGTGATGAAGGAGAACGTAATTAACGCGTGATACAGCTTTTTATATCTTTTGTCAGAGGTATAATTGTCATATTATTACGAATTTTTTGTCAGCTGACTACCAAATCAATAATTTTTAAAAATAGAATACACGTTAAAAAGTGACATAAATATAAGGTACGACTATAAATCTCTGCTGAATATGTGTATTAGCCGTGTTTAAGGCTCAGCCCAAACTACTAAACATTTGGTACAAATCCGTATTAAAATCTCAGCATATCATACTATGCAAGAACGTGCAGAATGTAATATCATTGCTTGCCTTTTATCATTAGACAACAATTTGTTCGATATCCTTTTTGGTATTGAATGTAAAAGTTCAAACAGTAGCGATGCTAATTGCTATGTTGTCTGGTGCACTTACTGTTTTAAGATTAAATAATGTACAGTCGAATTTTTTCCCGTATACTTTTTACACATTAAAATTTACACCTATTTATCTATACTTTATTAAAAGCAAACCCTTACCGAAATGTGGTTCGATTTTTTTACACTTTAAAAATAAAATTTACACTGGACAAAATAGTCATTTAAATTTTTTTCCTAATATGTAGGAATACTCATTTAATTTATTTTCTAATATTTAGGTATAGTCTTAATTGTTTTCCTAATATATATATATAAAAAAAATTATTTTTCAACACTAAATATGAATTGATAAGTGGTGAATCAAAACTTGTTGAACTGGACTTGCTGAATGGTAGAATGGACTTCCTTCTGGTTTTCAAGTATTTCTCTAAGTCACTATGCTAGGACGGTACACAAAGAATTCCTTGTTTGGAAACCATGTTCTCTATTGGTCACCACGTTGTCACGATCATCACCGTTATGCGGGTTCCTTTCGCCTATCCCTCCCGGTACTACTTCGCTATTGGTCACGCATGAGTATGTAGCATTGCAAGGTGATTTGTGCCTAGCCCGACCTGTAAGTCGGCTGACAGAAAGCGAGGAGTTGAATCTAAAACAGAAAACCGAAGGCAGACGGATAGAAATGCCTATAAATGAGCTCCCCTTTCCTCTTTCAAGTGGGTTGAACTAGACTAGATTTCGAGAATGATTAATGGATAAAATGTCATCCGAGGTATACTCACAAACTCTTTCACAAGCCCTAGCATCTCTGGGAGCAATAGATCGGCCCAGAGAACAACCTTTCATTTTGATCGCGACAAAAATCAGTATTTTCGTCATATGCTTTAGAGTCATTGAACCTCCTACCATCTAGTACCAATCAGTATTTTCGTCATATGCTTTAGAGTCATTGAACCTCCTACCATCCACTCTTCAAATTAACTCAGAAGATCTAGTACCACTCTGTAGTGTAAACAGATAGGAAATGTAGAAAGCACATTATCAGTGACTTCTTTTGAAACTCCAAAAACAGGAAATTTTACAAAGTTTTCAGCAAGTCCAATTCTATTGAAAAGGTAAAGGCATGGATATATCTCATTCTGCCAACTACTGCAACGAATTGTCATGCTACAAAAGCAGTCAAAAATCAAATACTAGGTTACCTAAACAATTAATTTTCAGTAATGCGACACCTTCGTGCATAAGACATGTAAGATCAAGGCCCAAAGTCTAAGCAGCTGCAAATTATCATACTTGAGTAAGTCTTTTGAATAAGGATGAATTGGAAGTTGCAATAATTAACACAAGCTCGTTACCCTAGCAGCAACTTCAATCATGGATGTTAGCACCCATCTGAAGCATTACTGCATAAGTCAATGCCTCCTCAGAAGTGGCAAAAATCCCCAACAACTTTCTTGATTTTGCAGCATACGTATTTTAGCTGTGATGGAGCAAAGCAACCAATCAACTCTTACCTTTGAGAGCACTAGATAAAGAACCTAAGTGATTCAATCAGATTGAGGCTATTTGACAGAAATCTGAAAGTTATAAGATTATACATCCAACAACAATGACGACAACAGGAGGAAGAGTGTTCTTTCCTACTCGATAGCATAATCTATGACACTTCCACATGCACATAGGAAGAACATACTTCTCACATGTCTAACCATGTTGAACCTGGTAAGTGTTCAATTGATTTGCTCAAACATGCCACAGATTAGTCCAACAGTTTCTAACCGACGACATAGTCATGAAGCTGAAAACTTTAATAAGCATCGACTAAAACATCTAGCTAGCTCTCTTCACTTGTTTCACAAAAGATATTTTACCTAAAATATAATTTGGCCAGAAATAATAAGAAACTTGTCTAGGAAAGAAGCCTTTTACTCCTCATGCTACATATATAGTGACAACACAAAGAATAGTCTCCAGGAAACTTCCGTTTCTTTGGATGCATCAAAATATTATATAATCTCTAAGAAGATGCCTTTTCTACACACCTAAGAACATGCTGTCGTTAAATGTAACAAAAGATACATTTGTGCTTGATTTTGGTATACTTTCTTTTTCCATTCAATGTACCTTTGGTTCCTACCCTACCAAATGGTCCACCCCATTTCTGCTAAATGATATTCCAAGTCTTTGCTGCTCTTTTGGTAAGGCGTCTTCTGCTCTAACACAGAACAAATTCTTTTGTTAGTTCTTGAGTATTGAGCGTTAAATGAGGGATGGTCTTTATGAGTGTTAACCTTCAGATCTCAAATACCAATTACAAGTTGAATGAAAAGAGCTTATATGAGTCTAAGTAAAATGATGGTAGTGGTCGTGGCAGAAGCAGAATCTTTGGGGAGGGAGGAAAAAGCCATTAGAATTTAGACTATTACTCTTTGACTTGGTAAAGAACTACCTCCTTTCAACAAAAACTTGTTAGCAAAAAACAGTTCCTTCTGACAGTTGGGAGGCTTTTGTAACGTACTGAACACGTTTATTTATTTATTTAGGGATCAAAAAGGCAAAGGTTTTATTGATGAGTACCAAGAAGTACTAGAAATAATGTAATGTACTGAACACCTAAGTAAGCAAATAACTATTTCCTAAAAGTTTTTGGAGCCGTGCTGCTTAATCCAAAGGCGAAGCTTAGCACCGTTATGATGCAGATCCACCACTCACTGGACTGCGCATTTGAGGTTTTGACAAGTGGGAAAATCCAAAACTAGGTCCAGACGGTCTCACATTGATGTACTTCAGATCCTAGGCAGATCCTAATAAGAGCCCAAAATCCCAATTATTTTTACAAAAACTTGGAGAAGAAAATACTAACCAAAGCATCAAATTCTTGGGAGGTAAACAGACACATTCTAGTGACTTTTTTCCTGAGTTACTTATTAGAACTCTATATATAAATAAGGAAGTACTAGTGGCAAAGAAAATCATGTCGTCCATAACTTTAAAATTCAAACTGCCAAGCTACAGCAGATTAGGGTCTTGTATTCACAAGTTTTATAATTCCAGAGACAATGTTCTGGAACACGCATGATACGATCCGAGATAAACAAAACAGCGGAATATAAAAATAACAACTATTAAAGCAAAACTAATGATTGGTTTAATTAAGATAATCAAAAGTAGTCTGAATAAATATAGAAGAAAATCTAGAATCTTAAGTGAGCGTCTCAAGCAACAATCGAAAAACTATCCTACCAAGAACGAATAATTAAAACCCCAGATATAAAGAAAGGAGAAGAAGATTACCCTCAAGAACCCAAGTCTTGAAAACAGGTAATCCAAAGTCGAACTCGAACCAAGAGGTTCCAAATCTCTCTCAAGAGTTTTCTTATGTCAAAATATGCTAAGTGGCTAATGAAATAACCCTGGGATGTTATAAATACCCAATGGGTAAAATAAGAAAAGTTTCAAAGCTAATTTCCCAAAAACTCTCGCCAAGCCAAACCGTAGCCCCAATCGTAACACACAGATGAACCGTGACGAATTCCAGAAGCTTAGTTTCTTCAGCTCTTCAGGCCCTCTTTTAAACTGTAGCCAACGGTTGGTGAAACCGTGTCACACGGTTTGACTTGGGGTCTTTGATTCTTCAATTCTCAAGACTCCAAACATGATATTCTTTGCATGAATTCTCACAGTAACTCTCCAAACATCTTCTAGTCAATTGTTGAAGATCATGCAGCTCCTTAGCATGCATCCCTTGGACGTTCTTGGACTTGGAGCGGGTCAACGGTCCACTAGATAATTTGGGATCATTCTCAATATCTCCGTTTTGCCCGAACTATCCAAGATCACATCAGCGCATATGTTTACGCAAAAACATCATAAGCAAAAAATCATTGAATCTGATTCTGGTCAGAGTTGAGAAAAGTTTGTTACTTTAAAGGATCGGATTTCTACCTTCTAGTCGTAGTAACTCTGGCTGCAATTAGTTTAAATTTTTATTTTAGTCCAAAAAACCCACCGATCCATTTGGATGAAGATATTGGGATTTAATAGGTGATAGCAAAATTTATAGATCCAAATTTTAAGATTCCAAATGACATATTTCAAGTGTCAGTAGAAATGAATCCAAAATAATCCCTAGATGGATGTATTTGAGTTTACAGTTTACATTTTAATTTTCTTAGGTACGTGATTCAGTAAGCTAAAGATGCTATGGAAAAGATAAAAAAGGGGGGCGGCCCGATGCACAAAGCATCCCGCGTTCACGCACGGTCTAGGGAAGGCCGCATCCCAAGGGGTGTGATGTAGACAACCTAACCCTAATGCAAGCATAAGTGGCTGCTTCCACGGCTCGAACCCCATGACCTATAGCTAAAGATGCTACGAAATAGTGACCAAATCACTCTATCCAACTGATCCTAAAAAGATGTGTGAAACAGTCTTCACCGTGTGAAATGGTCTTACAAGGCTTGAGTACCACCTAAAGCCACAAACCTCACTCCATCAGTTACTCTAGATATTGGACACAGTATGATATTCTAAACTTAAAAGCAATTAGCATAAGCACAAGTACTGTAGTGAATGAATGCATGAAGGCATAACATCAATAAGATCATTTAATTATAAAATCCTAAACATTTCAAAGAACCTGTATGTACAAAAATTGTATGCTTATTACCGCTTATTTCAACATGAAGCAAGCAAGTTAGAAAAAGCAAGAATATTATTCAGCTTTGGCATTACCAAGAGGATATAGCCTAAACAATACGATCAACCAGTTTGTCTGCGTTCGAACCCTGTCCCAGGTTCATCATCACAGGGGAAGACATCTAGTCCGGTGACAATAGCAGCTGGTGGACCTCTCCGGCACCTTTGCTCCATTTCCTGAACCTTTTCCGGGTTTCCAGAAAACAAAGCCTCCACAGATCCGTCTCTCCGATTTCGAACCCAACCCTTCAATCCCAACTCTTTAGCATTCTCCACAGTCCAGTCCCTGTAAAACACCCCTTGGACTCTCCCCTTAATCACAGCTCTAACCTGTTACAACAAACACAGTAAAAACCAAAATACAGAAAATATCATACTCCCATTACTGTAAAAAAGGCTTAAAGTATCATCTTTTTTAAAGTACCATCTTTTATAAATGAAAATAGCAGCTACCCTGCAGCCACAGCATACAAATACCCAAAACCAAATAACCAAACAGCCATAAACAAAAAATAACTAAAAGTTTCATCTTTTTTTCAGATTGTCAGTTGAAAATCCCTTGGTGTATACTATTTGCTAATGATATTGTGCAAATTAACAAATACAGCGAGGGGTGTCAACCAAAATCTTGAACAAAGGAGACTAGAGAGTAAGGGTAGTAGATGTAAGACTGAATATATGCACTGCAAATTTAGTCAACATAAGAAGAGCGAAATTCGGGTGAAATCGCTATAATTCAGATATTTAGGCTCGTTCCGGGATAATGGAATGATCCATGAAGATGTTACACATAGAAGCAAAATCGGATAGTTGAAATGGAGAAGTGTTGTAGGGTGTTATGTGATAGAAGGATGCCTACAAAGTGAAAAGAAAGATCGATAGAACAATTATAAGACCAACAATGCTATATATGGAGTGAATGTTGGACCGCTAAAGGTCAACACATCTACAAGATGAAGAATGCCGCAAAAAATAGCTCAAAATTTCATCTCTTTTAAGAGTTTCAAATGAAAATCCCAGCTAACCTACAGCCCCTTCACCCAAACATCCTAAACCCAGAAATAATCAAACAGCCATTCCCCAAAAAATGCTCAAAACTTCATCTTTCTCTAGGAATTTCAACTGAAAATCGCAACAAAGCAATAGCCACAGCACACAAATAATCAAAACCGAGGAATAAATTAAACACCCGTTACTGGAAACAAGCTCAAAATCTAAATAGAAAATCACAGCTAACCTTCAGAACAGTGAAATAATCAATTACCCATTACAAGGGGGGAAAGGAAGAGCTCAATATTAAACAACTTCAATTAAAAAATCACAGCAAACCTGCAATCAGAGCACACAAATACCCAAGACCCAGAAATAACCAAGCACTTAATACCCATTAGAGAAGTTAAAAAACTAATCTTTTTTTCAAGAATGTCAATTAAAAATTGAAAAGGGTATATGGGACTTACAGTTTTAGCATCAGGGGTAGCATTGGAATTTTGATCAGAGGTTAAGGAGGACATAGGAGATGAAAAAGGATGTGAACAAAATCTGTGCAGAAGAGCAAGAGAAGTACAAGGAACAAGAAAACAAGAGCTAAACGGAAGAGAACAAAAACGAGGACGATTATGAAGAGATAGTAACAGAGGAAGCTGAAAGGAGACTCGTGTTGGTCTATGTATATTAGTAACATTTTGGGTAAGAATAAACAAGCTTCTTTTTTGACATTGCCATGGCTTAGTAAAGTGGGATTTGAAGAGTGAGTTTGTGAAACAAAAAGTGACTTTTTCTGTAGCAAAAGATGATGTGGAGGGGGACACCAATGCCATTTGAATCGTTTTCAATTGACCTTTTTTGGTTCTGGATTGTTCGTGTAGATATGGTGGGAAAAGCTGAGCTTGGATTCTGGGAGATGTTGATTTGCATTTGAGGTAACTGGAAAATTCCAGTCCGCTTAACTGGAGAATCTGGACCAGTAGAGAACCTTGGGCCGGCCAAGAAGTTTCGTTTAAGCACAATAGTACGATTCTCAAGAGTGTAAACAATTTATAGCATCTTTTGACCGGCTTCTAAAATCAGCTTATTTTAAAAAATATTTCGGTCAAAAGTAGTTCGGTCAAAAAAAAATACTTTTAGTATAAAATAGTTTAAGCTTCTAAAATCAGCTTATTTTAAAAAATATTTCGGTCAAAAGTAGTTCGGTCAAAAAAAATACTTTTAGTAAAAAGTAGGTTGTTAGCTTGTTTGGCCCGAAGGTTCTAAAATCAACTTATTTTGAAAAATATTTTTCTCAAAAGTATTTTTCAGAAGAAGTTACTTTTCCGGCGAGAAACAATTGTGTTTGGCTAATTAATTTGAAAAGCATTTTTGAACAGCAACTAATGTTTGGCCAAGGTTTTAAAAAGTACTTCTGAAAACTACTTTTGGAAGGAATCTATTTTATTTTTGCTAGTCAAAAACTACTGTTTTTACTCAAAAGCATTTTTTCCATCCCAAAAGCTTGGCCAAACACCTTAACTTTGGAAAAAAGTATTTTTAACAAAAAAAAAACATGTTTGGCCTAACTTCTTTTGAGCAGTAATTAGTGTTTGGCCAAACTTTTAAAAAGTTCTTCTAAATATATTTTTTCTCAAAAGTACTTTTCAAAAAGTATATTTTCGAGGAGAAGCTATTTTTTAGATTCTCAAAAACTATTCGAAAGCATATTTTTTTTCCCTTTTAAAAGCTTAGCAAAACACCTTAACTTTAAAAAAAAAAATACTTCTAATACGCAGAAAAAAGCACTTTTGATCAAAAAAAAAACTTTGCCAAACATGTTATTATTATTCTTTCATTGAAATACTTTTCTTTCTTAAGAGTATTCCGCATTTGATGTTTATATAAAATCAAGTAATATAATCTTGATAATTAAATATTAAAATGAGAAAATATATCATGATAAATATATGCATGAAAAACACTTATCTTATATTATTAATTTTTGTATTAATTTAGTACAAAAACCACAAGTAAGTTCTTACTATTTGCCACCTAGTTTTCGACGAAAAGCTCTAGTTAGACAATGTTATTGATCGAGAAGATAAACGACGAGGACCAAAAGTTTGTGAGAGAAAATGGTTGTTTTCTGCCAAGTTGGCGACAAAAATATGTTTAGTTTCTTTTTCTTTCACCCTTTTACCTCTTGAAGATAATGTCTTTGAGGGGAAAAATAGAGATGATTCGAGTCATTATTTGGACTCGTACAACTAAGTATGATTCTATCTCTTTAATTAATCAGTGTATCATATTTTAGGATACTCAATTCTAATGAAATTCAAATGATATATACATTGACCAAAAAATCATTTTAGTGGCTGAAATGGCTACTAACGAAACTAAGTCTCATGAAAACATGATATTAACCATTTAAAGATACATTATATATCATATTACATTCTCTATCCGATTCAAGTAGAAGAATCCCAAGTTCCCAACTATTAAAGAGATCTCGACAAAATTGTTATATATGAAATTCAGCACAATTTTATGGATAAAGGCAATTGATCAAACAGTTAGCCTACATTCAAAACCCGGGGCCAGATCTTCATCACATGCATTAATATCCACGCCGGTGACTTCCGCCGCCGGTGGCCCCACCCAACAGCGGCGCTCCATTTCTAGAACCTTCTCAGAACTACCAGAAAACATGGCTTCCACAGTGCCGTCCTTTCTGTTCCTAACCCAACCACTCAAACCCAAATCCGTCGCATTATCTACTATCCAACCCCTACATGACACACCTTGTACTCTCCCATTAATCACAACCCTCACCTGTTAAATTCGGTATCCGTTTTTCAAACAGATCCAGAAAAAAATTACTCCAAAAAATTCAATAAGAGAAGAAGGAAAATTGAGCTTACAGTTTTAATATGAGCTGCAGAACTGGGATCGGACATTGGTTGTCGGAGAAGAAGCCCACAGAAGTGCAGGAACAGTGGTGAAGATGATTATGGCAGATGGAGGATAGCAAAAATGTTGAAATTAAAATATGAAAAATAGAATACAGTAAAGGAACTGGATTATAGACGACTTGTTGGGCTCTATTTATGTAGGCCCATATATTATAATTTTTGCTATGGACCCATAAAATTCTCTCTTTATCTCAATTATACATTTTTAAAGTGTTAATTTGAGTGGAAATGACACCGGGTAGTCACTTTTAAGCATGTTATTTAAAATATATTTATAATTTATAATATATTTAAAAGTTAGCCAATTTCGCTCAATTTCAGGGCACCTCGTCCTAGTGTTTAAACCTCAAAGTTCAAACTTCAGGACATCGTGTCCTAAAGTTCGAAAATTGTGTCCATAAGTTCGAATCTTATGTCCTGAATTTTAAATTAATAGTTCAGAAATTCAGGACACTTAGTTCTGAATTTCAAATTAGCAGTTAAAAAATTCAAGACACTAAGTCCTGAATTTCTAACTTCAGGATACTTAGTCCTGAAATTGTGTGAATTAGTTAATCTTTAAATACATTGTAAATTATAGATATATTTTAAATAACGGGCTTAAAAGTGACTATTATTGCACTTCGCCCTTAATTTGGTTCTAGTTTTTTTTAGAACAGTCAAAGAATATATTAAATTTGAATATGAAATTTTAATTTGGTAGACAAAATATGACATTTAAATTTAAATTTTGAGTAGTTAAATGAATTTAAGTTCTTAAAAGTAGTAAAAAAATCATATTAATAATAATATATTAGTAAACATTTCGTGACCGTTCCAAATTTTTTTTTTTTTTTGGGTTAAAAAAGGGTAATTCATAAACTGGAATTTTATAATTTTCCTTGTCCCATAAAATGTTCCTATTTACATCTATACCCAGTTTTTGGGTCACCATTAAATTTATACCCGCTTTGCACAAAAACTTGCAAGTATATTCACTTTTCGGATAACTTCAGATATACGGGCCTGAAGTAGCAATAATTTATGTCTGAAGTTTGAACATCAAAATTTTTTGCCTGAAGTGTAGCCTTATCATAGCAAAACTTCACATATTTTTGCCTGAAGTTTGCCCTGACTTGCAAAGGCAATCATGCAAACTTCAATTCATAGTGCAAGGGCAAACTTCAGTTCAATTGTGTATGTCTGAAGTTTGAACATCATAATTTTTTCCTGAAGTATAGCCTTATCAAAGCAAACTTCAGATATTTTTGCCCGAAGTTTAGCCTGACCTGCAAAGGCAATCAAGCAAACTTCAGTTCATAGTGCAAGTGCAAACTTCAGTTCAATTGTGTATGTCTGAAGTTTGAACTTCAGAATTTTTTTGCCTGAAGTGTGGCCTTATTAAAGCAAAACTTGAAAATATTTTCACCTGAAGTTTGGCCTAACTTGCAAAGGTAATCGGAAAAATTTCACTTCATAGTGCAAATTTCAGACAAATTAGTCTAAAGTTCTTCAATTTGTAGTGCAAACTTCAAGACAAAATCAGCTTGTTATATTTGAACTTCAGATAGTGCAAACTTCAGACAATTAGTAATGCAAATTTCCACATCAGTGATGTTGTAATTTTAATTAAAGTTCAGGATTCTACTTGCCGCTAATGTTTTTCTTTCTTAAATTACATTTATATTTAATGTTTTCTTTTCAACAATCTAACGGACTAACTCCTTCATGAAATCCTCATTAGACTACCAAGCAACAAAGAAGCAATTCGTTGCAAATTATTTTGCTAGCATTGGTGCTCTCTAATTTCCTCTAATTTCTTTATCACTACCTCTGCCATAACGATAGACAAAACTGTGTACTTCATATCCAATCAATAATACTTATACAAAGTCTCATGTGTTTGAGAGAGAAAAGAAGAAGAAGAAGAGGAAAAGATGAGGAGGAAGAAAGGAGCGCATAGGTCAAGAAGAAGAAGAGGAGGCGTCTAAAGTTGTCAAAATAAGGGTATAGGTTAAATAATTTTAAAAATATGGGTATAGGTTAAATGGGGACGACCAAATAGGGCGCCCTGTGCAATTTTTACTATTGGATCTTTTTAATTTTCTTTTGCTTACTAAAAACACATGGAACTAGCAATTGGGAGGGAGTACACAAACATAAATTCTTAGGGATGCTATTTAGGGATTAACTAGTGCTTGTTTTGTACCGAAAATTTGAACTAAAAATCTTAATTTCAGAACAATTATGGACATTGCTGTCCTGAAAAACTGAAAAACTGAAGTTCAAGATATATTGGTTAATTTCTAAATAGAAAACCTTTAAAGTGACTACCTAATGTCATTTTTACTCAATTTTGTGTAGAGGAAGGTAACAAAGAAAGGTTATAGTCCAGATTAAGGAAATGGGCTTTTTATTGGACTCCTACAAGACGTCAAAAGCCCAATTTCTAATCCTGTAGATTCCTTTGAACTAAAGTTTTGTAAAGTAGTATTTTATGGAATTTTTTTAATAAAGATATGGTGCCGCACACACTTCAGTGTCTTTTTAATCTATTTTCTGCAGCCATTAAAATATTCAACCCATGAACATTAGAGTTTAGACTAAGCCTCAAGCTTATCCATATCCAAATAAGCCACGACTTGGGCAGTACGAAATATACCAAAAAGTCAAAAAAGAAACAAAATCAATTCAATCAAGAAATGATAGTCAAAATTATATCTTTCTACTGTAAAAAGAATCTTCTCAAAGTCTCTGCTTCTTTCCTTTCTTAGTGTGCTTCACACAAACGGCGGGGAACAACAATATTTGTTCAAAATATTTTATGTTATTAGGTGGAGGAACATAAGGGCCACTATATACAAATTCTAGTTAATGAAATTTTTAATGATCTTGTGATTTGTATGCAACTTTCTAAGTTGATAAATCAGTAGTTAAGAGTTTCTAATTTAATATCGCATTGTAGTTCGTTCGAGTTCAAGTGATATTATGAGTTCCTAAATGATAATAATTATAAACTCTTAACTACTAAATAGTGTCAATAGTTATTTGAACTCGAGCAATTATCTCGTGGCAATTGTCATCCTTTTGGGTCGTGCCTTCTTATGACTTTAAAAACCGTCACTAAGGTTTAAGACTTATTTATTTATATACCAGCATCGCTTCAATATTTTGTCGATGTAGGATCCGGGGGTATTATATACACCTTCTTAGGGCCTTAGGTTTCTCGGTGAGGTTTGCCTCACCACCTCCTTTGCCCTACTGCCACCTTCTCAAAGGTGTGGAAGAGTCGGATTCACCTAGACTCAATTGACTGTTGAGGTTTGCTCCACCATCATATAAGGTTGCACACGGAGTGACTTTGATACCATATATAACAGTCCAACCCACTAATGATATTATTCATTTTGGACCAAGGCCGACACGACTTTAAAACATATTATTAAGGACTAACGCTTATTTACTTATATATCTAACATCACTTCCGTGTTCTGCAGATGTGAAATTTACCTCGGGCGAAGGACAAATTTTAACCACAATGAGTTTAAAAAGTCTCTTCTTCCATTAAAAGAAGAAAAGAGAAAACTAGTTAGAAATAAGACATTTAGTGCTAAAGAAAAACGATATAGGGCTGCGGGTGAACCTGGTATTTGAATAATTCTAGTCTATATGGAACGACCAACAATTACTACTAATATTTTTTACTAAAAAGGTGTATTGGAAAACAGTAAGGTTGTCTCCGTGTAATATATAGATCACGTGTTTGAACTGTGAAAGTAGTCATTAATGCTTATATTAGGATAGCCTGTCTATATCACCCTCTAGAAACCGTCCTTCCCGAGCTCTGTGTGAATACGAAATATCTAATGCACCGAATCGTCCTTTTTATTTTTAACTAATGGCTGGCTTGTTCTACAGGTTAGTGTTCTCAGCTTAAATTTTTTCTTCCCTAGATATGAATTGTAAAGAGAAGGTTCCTTTGAATGTTACTTTGACTTGAAATATTCTACTTTGGTTTAATTCTTATTCGTCTATATTCTTTGTCCAAATGAAGCAATAATTCTTCATTTTTTTCTTCTTTTCCTATTGGTCTTGTCTTTTCTTGACTGCTTGTTTTAAATTTGATTCAAAAGAGTGTTTTCTTAGTAACAATTAATCATCATATCAAAGTACTGGATTGGATCATCACATAACAAGGCACAATGATCGCTTAAATACTTTATTGTGTTTTGGTACGATGTAAATAATTGACTTTGAACACCCATAGAAATTAGAATAGGGCTTCTTTTCCCCCCTTTCACCGTTTTATTAACTCAAGGATTATCAAATAAATAAATTAAAAATTTTGGAAAAATTACAAATATGGTAGCATTAATTTATATTCACACAAATCAAGTACTAGCATACTAGGTACTTAAAAGAAAAATGTATAATTTTTAACCGTTCCAAAAAATAATTGCCAATAAAATATTTATTTTTTGTTTATGAATATTATACACATATAATATACTTATTTTATATATTTTTTGACTAGCAAATACAATTTCGGCCAACCGATCAATTCCGTATCTTGCCCTACTAAAAATATATAAGAAACATCCAGTTTATTCTTGATTTTTGTTCTTAAGAATAATTTATTATTCTCTAATATTCAATTATTTATGAACTGTGAAAGTTTTGAAAAGGAAAGGTAATTAGTAAGTAATACTACTATATATTAGTAACAACCTCTACACCCACGGGTGGGTTTTTTGGACTTTGCGTACAAATTCAAAATCCACAATGGCAGCATGCAAGAATGACGTGGAATGGGACCCACCGTTTTCCTTACGTCGATGTTTGGTGCGTTGTTCCTATTTTATCCTCCTATTAGTCAAAAATATTATTCCTCAAATCCCTTTTAGTTCATACTCACATCCAAATACATCAACCAAAAAAAGCCATCATACATGGCCATGCCATGAGGTATGATCATCATCATATGCATATGATGTCACTAAGTTTGGCTATATTATCAAAATGGTATTAAGATTTTCACCAATAAGTTTTAGGGGATAATTACTTTTTATACTTAGAAAAAAAATAATATTCACAATCACTTGTTTACAATATTCAATGACAAAATATATAAGATGCTTCTTATTTATTATGTAACATTGCAGATTCATCGTCAATTTTTTATATGTATATCGTTTTGTAACATAACAGAGCTTTAATTATGGATTTGAATATGTATATTGTTCTTTTAATTTTTTTTGATAATTTTTACATATCTATGAACCACATGAAAATATTATAAATTATATTTTTAAATTTAAGAATATTTAAAATTTAATGCAAAGAAAATTATTTGACTCCTTAAACGATAATATTTTTTTTAAGGCATAGGGCATGGATTTGTATTTAAAGATTTTTGGAAGAGTTATGTTCTGTGATTTCATTTTGAAATCCTTGACACCTCTCTTGGTAATTCTTTTTGTGTGTGGTTGAAATAGCTAATATTTTATGTTTATTGTTTTTAAGAAGAAGCCAAAAACATGGCCACGTCATAATTATAGCTGAGTCAGAGGCATTGGAAGGTCAATCTCATGACTCATTGCCACAATGCCTCTCTGTGTATGTGTTTTTGGTGCTGTCTTTGTAATAAAGGCAATATATAGTTGATGGGAACCATTTCCTCAATAAACTTCATTTTCTTTATAGATCTAACTAAATTAGGTCATTACTGTAAACATTTTAGAGATGTCACTGTACTACTATTAATTAGTTTAGTGGTTTACAAATCTCCAAACCCTTTCTTAATTACCTTGGACCACACTAGTGATTTTATTACCACATGTACTTATTTTATTTTTTTAGGTATTTTTAGGTTTCAGTTGAATAAAATGTGTGGGCATGCGATTCCTACACATAATCACATGTGTTAGAGTTTAAACGTTAAATGCAACCTTTCTAAACGTGTGGTATTGGAAATTTATTGGCTCGATTAATTCAAATTCGTGCCTCGTAGAATCTTTTTAAGAGGAAAACACTTCCTATTAGAAAGTTTTAATTGAATATAACATATAGTCATTCTAAGACTTGGAAGAGCAGAGGCGGATGCTGTCTACTGGTATCAAACTAATCAGAACCATCTGAATCCAGTATTATCTATGTAGAGTATCAATTTGTATAAATGTTCATTAAGAATGCAAGAAATAATATATATGAACTCATAATTTTAAAATATGATGAATTCAATATGGAAAACATTAAGATTGAACCTATAGTACTTCAATTTTCGATCCGCCTATGTGGGCGAGAGGGGAAAAAGATAAAAGAAAAAAGCTAAAAGAGTGCGTGGTTTCGTTGTGTAAATGACAAAGATACTTGAACGCAGGCCTAAGAAAATGAATTTTTGATGAGTCAGTGCGAAGGTGAATTTAGGATTTTAAAACATGAGTAACACTAAAAAAAGGAGGAAGATAAGATATTAATTCATTTCTTTTGGATAAATAATTTAATATTTATGCAAGTGAAACGTTCAATCTTTTAGGTCATGGGATCAAAAATAATATTAGATCAATTTTATAAAATATATACATAAAATATTTAATTTGATAGAAAGATTATGGATTCACGTACCTTATAATTTGAGTTTAAATCTGCCCTGAGTCAGCGGTCGGCACAATCTTAGTAAAACACCTTAATTAAGACCGAGGACGTCGACAAAGATGTTTTAATACATTTTTCATGAAATCTCATCACTATGCATTAGGTAATACTAGAATAAATCATAATACAGTTATACAACTATCAATTATGGAGATGATGTGGGTTTGAAGCTGCATTTATCTTGCTTTTGCTGGAATTCTTGATGTATGAACCATGCCACCAATTCCTCTAGAAGCTTCTTCAATAATAATAATAATATATTCAGCGTATTTCCGTAAGTGGACTTTGAGGAGGGTAGTCCGCCTACGGAGATCTTACCTCTACCCTATAAAGGTAGAGATACTGTTTTCGATAAACCCTCGGCTCAAAAAAGTATAATCATAGCATTTTCTAGAAGCTTCTATTTGGCAGCAAATTAATGTAGATTTCAACAGCAGATACAGGTACACTCATAAACTTAAGCTTATTTGTAAAGTTAAAATTTAGGGAAACATCTATACCTGCCTGAGCGAGCTCAAAATGGACATTTTTGGCCAGCTTTGAGTTTAAGAATCGGAGTTTAAGACTGGACAAAAATATCAGTCTATAATTAATAGTTATTGCATTGTTACAAATAACTTATAAGAGTAGTGTTATTTCATATTTATTGACTGAAATCCTAAAGGATTTCAACTTCTGTTTCCAATATGCACATTTACATATGCTTTTAGAAGTGACAATTTAAGGTACACTATTGTCTCATTTACTTGGTTCTTATGCTAAGAAAATATTATATATATATAAGCACATCGTAATTAGCCTGCCTAATGGAAAATGAAAACTAGTCGTGCAGAACACATATACAAATAAAAGACAACTACTAAAACTTGCATATAATTTGTTACATAAGACAAACATGTACGTAGTCAGCAAACATGATTTGAAATTAAGAATTGGGATAAACATATATCAAATAAATTTAAAAAGTTTAATTTAGTTAATTTATATCACTAGATATTGTTTGAGGTAGGTACATACGTGGCCTTTATTATTGAAAAATATGACCTCATCTTGCTATCCGTCCTACCAAAAAAAAGATAGAAAAAGAAAAACGATCAAAGGCATGCCTTTTGAGTAGGGTATTCAAAGGCTACTATGACCTAATTAAAATAAGGTATTGCTGGCTGCTTATGTTGTGTACCTAAACCTACATTAATATTATAAATAGGATTTAAGTTATATACACGGATAATATTAACATTCATATTAATTCAGAGAGTATATTTTTGGACAATTCTAATCTTATAAGTTGCATTTACTAGTTTATAACTAGGATTGTGTTATGTTTAAAGTGAATTCTGTTCTCTTAACATATGACAAAAACAAATTAGATTTTGAGGTTGAATTACCCTCGTCATTCAAAAAAGGGAATCTTTTTACATTAAGCTTTCGTTATGCGTGGGGTCCAGGAAAGGATTGAACCATAAGGGTCTATTGTACGCAGTCTTACCTTACATTTCTGCAAGAGGTTGTTTCCACTGCTCGAACTCATAACTCCTTGACAACAACTTTACTAGTTATCCAAGGTCCCTTTCAACATCTATTTTATTAATATAAACTGAAAATAAAAAAATGTCTTGGAGCAACGATAAAGTTGTCTCCGTGTGACCTATAAGTCATAGTTTCGAGTAGTGAAAGCCGCCACTATTGCTTGTATTTGTTAGTAATAATCTCTATTTGTAAAATAATTATGGAGATGAAAAACAACGAAAAAATAAAAATGTAGAAATAACAGAATTTAACCCAAGCCCACTGAATTCACAGTATTTTCTTAAGGAACTTAATCCCTTCCTAGTACCCGAGTTTGTGAATTATTTTCTCCCATGATAGAACGGATTACACACAGGTGTAGCGGTACTTCAAACATCAATGTTTCAGAGAACAAAAAAAAATCCGAGAAACGGCCTGCTATTTATGGCTAAAATGTTGGGTTTAAATGAAGAGGTGCAACTCTTCAAGATGACCGTGTGCAACTCTTCAAGATGAACGTTCACCTAAACGGCTATTACATAAATGACTATTTATGCAAAATATAACGGGAAAATCAAATCGGAGGGAAACTTTAATTTACCGTTACAAAAACGGTCAATTTGGACTAAATATTAATTTTTAAAAAATAAATTTCCGAATCCGAAGCCGAAGCCGAACCGAGACGAGCGACGATGACAACGACGACGGCGCGAGGCTTGCCTTCTTCTCAACTCTTTAAGAGCTAAAAGAAGTGCAATCATATATATACTCAATAAATGAGCTTTCCTCCTCCAATATGAGATAATATTCCTGTGTAAAGGAGGGAAAATTAAAATTTTATTTTTTCCTCCATTTCTCATTTTCCCTCTTTTAAGCTAAACGAAGCGTAAAAATCCAACAATCCCCCACATGAATGGAGAATGGCTATATCACGAAAATATGCATGAAAACTGTGTGATTCGCAAGCAAGGATTAATCGCATCTGGATGAGTAGGTTTTCCTTTGAAATTTCTGTAGTATCGGACATACTCGATCAATCGATAGATTTGATATCTTTGATCCGTCGAACTTTAGTGTATACCTAGACAACCATAAGTCGCACAAGCAACCCTTAACCGTCTTTGGTTCTCATTGTTGTGTTCGTTTCAGCTATTAACATTGCCTGATTTCATAAGTGCATAGAGAACCGGCCTTACAAAATTCTCCTTGAAGCGGCTAAAACTTCACATTTACATAGGTGATTCCTAAACGTATCATCTCGTAGATACACTTTTTGATATATCCCGTATCAAATTTAGAAACCATTAAAAAGTCTTGATGCTTTATCCTTGGTACTGAACATTGTCTCACCACGAGAATGGACCAAAAATTTTAGTTAACAGTGTAGAACCGTCATTAATGACATTGTTTGATCTCCTTGAACCTAGATCTTGGGTTCTCCAGTCTTCTAGGTAGAGTTACCGCCACAATGTCTTGTCCTCGGCCACAGTCTCGTTCCCTCGATGATTTCTCAACTACCTCTCTAGTTAGGCCTTTCATAAGTGAATCCGACATATTACCGCTTGACTTTACGTAGTCAATCGTGATAATTCCTCTAGAGAGTAATTGCCTAATAGTTTTATGTCTTCGTCGTATATGACGAGATTTACCGTTATACATAACACTCCCTGACATTCCAATTACCGCTTGACTATCACAATATATACATATTGGGGCCAACAGTTTGGGCCAAAATGGAATATCTTCCAAGAAATTTTGGAGCCATTCAGCTTTTTCACTGGCTTTATCTAAGGCAATGAACTCAGTCTCCATTGTAGAGCGGGCAATACAAGTTTGTTTGGATGACTTCCAAGATACCGCTCTTCCACCAATAGTGAATACATATCCACTTGTGGATTTAGAATTGGTTGAACCGGTGATCCAATTTGCATCACAGTATCCCTCAATCATCGCAGGATATTTATTGTAGTGCAAAGCAAAGTCCTGGGTATATTTTAAATATCCCAAAACTCGTTTCATTGCCATCCAATGAGATTGACCTGGATTACTCGTGCATCGACTCAATTTACTTATAGCACAAGCTATATCTGGTCGTGTACAATTCATGATATACATTAAACATCTCAACACACAAGCATAATCCAATCATGATATGCTTTGGCTTTTGTTTTTTGCTAGCACAAGATTCACGTCAATTGGTGTCTTTGCAACTTTAAAATCTAAGTGTTTGAATTTTCCAAGTATTGTTTTAATGTAATGAGATTGTGATAATACCAGACCTTTAGGAGTCTTATGGATCTTAATACCCAGAATTAAATCGGCAACTCCCAAGTCTTTCATATCAAGCTTGCTATTTGGCATATGCTTAGTCGCATTTATGTTGGCAATGTCATTATTCATTATCAGCATATCATCCACATATAAGTAAACAAGGGCTTTGTGATTTGAGATATTTTTAATGTACATACATTTATCACATTCATTTATCTTAAAACCATTTGATAATATTGTTTGGTCAAATTTCGCATGGCATTATTTGGGTGCTTGTTTTAGTCCTTAAAGGGACTTAACAAGTCTATATACCCTCTTTTCTTTACCTCGAACTACAAATCCTTCAGATTGTTCCATGTAGATTTCTAGCTCCAAAACTCCATTTAAGAAGGCCGTCTTAACGTCCATTTGATGAATATTAAGACCATATATCGCAGCTAATGCTACTAACGTTCGTATGGACGTAATTCTTGTAACTGGAGAGTATGTATCAAAATGGTCGAGACCTTCTCGTTGTCTATACCCTTTGACCACAAATCTTTCCTTATATTTATCAATAGTGCAATCATCTTTCATTTTCCTCTTAAAAATTCATATAGCACCTAACGGTTTATTTCCAGGAGGAAGATCAATCAATTCACTTGTATGGTTGTTCAATATGGTTTCTATTTCACTATTGACTGTCTCTTTCCAAAATAATGATTCCGAAGAAGACATAGCTTCTTTAAATGTTCGAGGCTCATTTTCTAATAAGACAATCACAAAATCTGGTGCAAATGAAGTAGACGTTCTTTAACGTTTACTACGTCTTGGATCCTCCTGATTAGACGTACTTTCTTTTGTTTCTCCCGAGGTTGTTTAGAGCCTTCACCAATCGACTCGCATTCCTTTTTATATGAATATATACTTTCAAAAATGGAGTAGAAAATTATGAAGACTTTAATCTTCAAACTAGAAGTAGAAAACCACATAGGTTTTAGTCTCCAGAACAATATATACAAAACAAATACAGATTATAATTAAGTTCCTTAAATTTGTTAGTAATAATATGTATTTGTAAAATAATTCTGGAGATGAAAAACAGCAAAAAAATGTAAGTGTAGAAGAAGCAGAATTTAATTCGAGCCCACTGAATTTACAGTGTTTCCTTAAGGAACTTAATCCACTCCTAGTATCCATTGTGGATTATTTCCTTCCAGGATAGAACGGATTACACACTGGTGTAACGGTACTTCAAACCCTAGTGTTTCAGCGAACAAAGGAAAATCTGAGGGAATGGCTTGCTATTCAAGATTCCGTTTTATCTAGTTCACTTATAAGCCAACATGTTGGGTTTAAATGAAGAGGTGCAACTCTTCAAGATAACAGTGTGCAACTCTTCAACATGACCATTCACCTAAACGACTATTACGTAAATGGTTTACGCAAAATAAAATGGAAAAATAAAATCGGAAACTTTAAATTATCGTTAGAAAAGTGGTCGATTTGGATTAAATATTAATTTTTAACAAATACATTTGATCCAAGAAATTAATCAATCAAGCCGAGTAAGCAACGACAACGCGAGCCTTGCCTTTTTCTCAACTCTTTAAGAGCTAGAAGAAGTGCAATCATATATATACTTAACTAATGAGCTTTCCTCCTCCAATATGGGATAATGTTTCTTTGTAAATGAGGGAAATCAAAATTTTATTTTTCCCTCCATTTTTCATTCACCTTCTTTTAAGCTAAACCAAGCTTAAAAACCCAACAGTATTAGGGTAGACTGTCTATATCACATTCCTTAGGATGCGATCATTTTTCAAATTCTGCGTAAACACGAAATTTTTTGTACACCCCGAATTATTATTATTATTTTTTTACGAGAAAACACCAGTTCAATCATCAACGAAAATTAGAGTGTCTTCTTGTCATCACTTATCTCTATTTTGAACTTGGTCCTAAATAGATGTGATTTATCTTAGTGGCTGAGTTTAATTTATGCTTTCCTTCTGGTACTCAATTATTTTTCAAATATATTATATGTACTTGGTTTTGCTGTGAAGTGGCTCCCATTTTCTTTAGGGTATAAAAGCCTGTCCTTAGCTTGCCAAATGAGGACCCAACTCACTCCTTAGTCTTTGGAAGATTCCTTCTTATCTGAATTATATGAAGTTGCACAGCCAATTATCATACTGTTAAAATTTGAATAAGTTCGATCTACAGTTGTTAGAACCTTCTAAAAAATCTATTAAATTCATCAAACCGTTTCAAAAAAGATTTCCATAAAAATAAAATTTAATTATTGAATCAACTGGACCTCCAGTATGTCTAAGGAAAAAAAATCAGCCGAATGATTATAATTAACAATAAATAGCAATTCTTCTAAAATGCCTAAATTAAATTAGAGTATATCATGAATATAACAAAAATAATGTGCTGTCAAGAGGATTGGATATAATTCAAAAGTATCATGCTTAAAAGATATTTTCATCAAAATCCAGAAATTGAACATATATATAAACATTGGGTATGCAATTTTGATTTATTATAAACATGGGGTATGCAATTTTGATTTATTATAAACATTGGGTATGCAATTATGCAATTGTCCAATCAATCTTAATAGGTCATTTACAATCTTGGTTATCTATTCACTGAAATGAGTTGCGGATGCCGAAATTCATCAATCACATATCTTTATCTTTCTTAAATTTCTATTGAAATTCTACTCAATTTTTTTATTTATTTGTTGAAATTCATCATGATTAACTTTTCTTTCCTTTTAATTATCTGGAAAAGTTCCTTCCAATTCTAATAATTCTTAATGATATAATTGTTAATATTAGATAATATTTTCGTAAATTGGAAGATAGTTCTTCCTCCTTCCCAATACTATTCTTTACTATAAAAAACTAATAATACTCTTTTTTTTTTGAAAATAAACATTATTCATTTATGTGATCTTGTAGACCTCTGGCGACTGGCACCACAGAACTTTTTCTTTTTTTCACAAAATGGCACATTACTGTTGAAGTTCTTTTTAAGTTCTCTTAATTAGTGGATTTTGTCCGGACATCTCAGTAATGTTAGCTTTTCATTTTTTATTTTATTTTATAAATTCCTCTCAATTTAGGAGCATTTATACTGTTTTCACACACTCTCTCTAGCGTGACTCGAACCTTGGACCTAGCGGTCGTGAGTGGAGGTGATTTACCAACTGAGAAAGCCTTGCTTGTCAATGTTAGCTTTGTACTTTCTTAGTTTTCTTTGGGTTTATATTACTTTCTGCTGTTTTTTCCACTTTGGGTTTCTTGTTATTTTGTTGATGTTACTATATGTTGCTACTGTTAATTTTTGCATTTTTTCTTGAGTCGAGGGCTTATCGGAAACAACATATCTACCTTCTCAAGCTAGGGGTAAGGTCTGCGCACACATTACTTTCCTCAAATTCACTCGTGAGGTTATACCGAATTTTTTGTCGTTGCTGTCGTTGTACTATAACTAGGCAACACAATGTAATTATTAGAGATGATTCCATTAATTAATATTTAAGCTATATAAAAACAAAATTAGCAAAATTATATGGATGCACCTTTTTCTTTTCTTTAAAAAAAAAAAGAAAAAAAGAAAGAATTAAATCAATGCGTGTCGAATCAGAAGCCTTGTGATGGAAATGGGTATACGCCATGCCAAATATAGGAAAAAGATAGCATCAAATTGCTCTAATGATTGGATGACCCACTCCCACTCAACCATTTCCAAAAGCTAAGACGATTGTGATTTTCCATTTCTTAGAATGTTTTGGACATTTATATAAATACCTAGATATATATATTTCTCGACTTTTCGCTCATATTCCTTTTGATAATTGCCATATTCAAAGTCTTTTCACTTTTTGAAATAATTAACCAGTTTTCACATAATGAACTTGAAACACATAAACGGAAATCTGAATTTAATTTATTTTAATTTTTTTGCAATAGTTCTGAACTTAATTTAATCACAGACGAAGTGGTCAGCATTTTGGCTTCGTGGCGTGTTGAATGATTAATGTGCTAAATACAAAGTTGAAGTTAAATTTAGTATCCGTACAGACACTGTTTACATGCTTCACAAAATTTATAAGTATGACGCTTTGATTCTTACTTGTCCTACGGTAAGATATCTCTGTAGC
This sequence comes from Nicotiana obtusifolia, assembly GCA_002018475.1. NCBI lineage: Eukaryota > Viridiplantae > Streptophyta > Magnoliopsida > Solanales > Solanaceae > Nicotiana > Nicotiana obtusifolia. The sequence continues at coordinate 100,654 of MCJB01050486.1, forward strand.
AACGTTCATATATAATAATCATTTATTATATGAATTAAGTTTTTCTCACAATTGATTTTTATGTTATGTTACAAGTCAATCTCTCCATATTAGTTTTATTTGCTATGATATTTTTGGCTGCTATAATAAAATATTGTTATAGAGAATATATATTATAACATAATATAAAATCGATTTCGAGAAAAATTTATTATAGTGAATGGTTGTTATATATGAATGTTGTTATAAAATGATTTGACTGTGTAATATGCCTTCTATAATAATACTTCACTATAACAACCAAAAGATATCGAAGCAGATACGAATGTTATAGGAAGGTTTGACAGCACGATCAAACTATTATTGGAGTATTAATGCATGATTTAGCTTCATTACTACATGTAATTGTCCATAATAAAATGAATTAAAAATCTGCAAAGTAAGATATATATGTAATATGCTATGTTAATAAAATAGTACTCTATGTTGTTAATGTATATAAGTTAAATTTTATTAAAATAAGTTTTGCATTCCTAGTTGAAGTGTAGGTTTCTGATTTTGAAAACAAGTAATAAAATATTTCTTCTCTAGTGTGGCAATTAGAATCTGTTTTTTTTTCTTTTCATGAAAAGCATTTGCTTATATCCTTCTATAAGGTAAATCTCGTACATAGTTAAGCGGTTAATAGAAAATTAAAATCTGAGACAATGAATGATTTGTCCAAACATGACATTTAGCACTACAGTTATTTAATTTAAATAAATTATCACGACTTAAAGGAATTCCAAGAAGAAAAGAAAGCTATGCTAAAAATTAAATCGATCATAATGTAAAATCAAGAATATTTTTTTGAGTGGTTTGATAATGATCTATGATAGGGAATTTAAAAGACGTCCCTATTAAACATGCTGAGTGATGCATGAAAATACGTCATTAGTTTTTTACCTAACAATCATTGGCGCCATTTCTTTTGTCTTCATTCTAACCTAAAGAAACTTGAATTCTAAACACATACGTAATTTTGCACAAGTGTTTTTAATTCCTAAAGTACAACAGATAAAAGAGTAAAAAGAAAGTTAGGCCTTTACTTTGTTAAATGATTTAATTAACTTGTATAATCCAATAACTAAACACAAGTCTTTGTTAATAAATTGTAAACATGTGATAATATAGCAGTTTAATTATTATTTTTTATCAAATTTATTAATTAATAAATTTTGATCATAAAGACTTTATATTTAATACTTTACGAGTGATATGATTTTTTAATATTCTTTATGATATCATTGCATAATACTGGGTTAATCTTTAGTTATAAAAGTAACTTTTTTTGTCTGTGTCGTTCGTGTGCGTTACAGTCAACCAAAATCAACCTCGTTTTTCTCAGTGTGGTTGCTACCTTTTTTAGGTTGTTATTTGGAAAAGTAAAAGTCGGAATGAGAGAGTTCAACTTTATAAGTATTATACTTAATTGTTTGTAGAAAAAAAAAAAAGTTGTGACGCCATAATTAAGCTTTTTCATTGTGAAATGTGTGTAAGCTTGCTCTTTGCTTTTGTTTTTTTCCTTTTTGTTTTATGGGATTTTTCCAACTTTACATTTTGTGGTTTAGCTTTTTGGTCGTCACTCTCTTATCGTTATGAAAATATAATTCTTGGCTTTGAGAAATGCTTTTCCATGAAACAACTGGAGATATATGGATATGTTGCCAAAGCACCACGCAAACGAACACTTAATACATTATGGCAACGTTGCATAATATTGTTTGTATTATCCTGGACTTTCAAATATGCCAAATGATTTGATGTTCAACTCGTAACGCATCGACAATAATAACAATAATAAAATATTCAGTGAATTCTCACAATGAGATTTGGAGATGGTAATGTGTACGTAAATTTTACCCTTATTCTTTGTAAAGATAAATATATTGTTTCCGATAAATCGCTCTCAGCTTAAGAAAAGCATAATCCCAACAATCATTTCGTATCGCATAGAGATATTAAAAATACATAAACAAAAGCAACTTATGTATCTAGGGATTGGAGCAAGAAGATACCGTGGCGATTTAAGTTAAATCTCGATAAAAGAATATATTAATGAAAAGTTATTTAGATAAGTTTAATGACAAAATCTAAAATACAGAGGAGGAGTCAAGTTAAAATTGTCTTTAGATCAAAAGTGAGTACTTTTGTTTCAAGTGAGCTTGTACATTTATATAGAGATTGAAAGCATAGAAAGGGAAAAAGAATACATTAACTGGCCGGTAGTTTATATCACGCATAATTAATTAGTTCAACAATTTTTCATTTTAGTAGAGTTCATAAATTTAAAAGATTAATCATGATCAAAGTGGTCAAACACACAATCTCCCGCGCGCCATGTGGCAAATATGGCAGTATGTCTTAGACAACGTGTATGCGGACCTTAATCCTACCTTGTAAAAGTAGAAAAATTATTTTTCAATGATTTAGCTTAGACACATTCGAAAAATGTTTGGTGGGTAAAAGATTCCTTGTAATAGAGATATGTATCAAAGGAATTGACCTCGAGCTCAAGGGGAAAAATGTGTATTCTGAAACCTATCATATACAAATTCAACTAAAAAAGACATTAATTCTTCTACATAAAAACTCGTTTTTCAGTAGATTGTCATATTTATATCTCAAAAAGAATGCCAAAATAGCACTTAAGTATTGTGTACGACAACTCTTGTGATAGCACCAAATATAAACATGCAGCCAATTACGTATTCAAAAGGGAACGAGAAAATGGAACTCAAAATGACTTGTGCTTGTCTTAAAAGTGCATATATAATTGCAGTTTACGATTGCATATGTAAGGTCTATAATTAACAACTTTATTTAACAGACCTGTGGTTTTTTTTCGTTTTGCACGTGCGTTGCACGTGTATATTATGAGCCGAGGGTTTGAGAGGGATGTTGTTATGGTGAAAGAAATTGTTATGCCATAAGAAAATGAACCCATATTATGATGAGTGATTCAATTGAACAATAGACATTCTCTCACTTTTATCCTACGCAATCTCTCTTTTTTTTTTTTTGCCCTTAACATTTTAGATCCTCCAATTCATCAATGTAATACCTTTTCTATTAATAATATTTAATTTTTAAACCTAGGTATTCTACCTATAGTTTAAATAATTTATATCTTATTATAAAAAATTTATTTGAGTTCAGTAATATTATGAGTAGAATAGTCTTTTGATGAATTTGTCACAACTAACGCTATTTTTTAAATATATATTTTTTATTAATTTACGTGCATTAAGTATGTATTTATGTACATATGTAAATGCATGCATGTATATTTAAGTTTCAATTCTCTCTTATTCTCTTTTGTTTATATAGATAAACATGTTTTAATCATCATTGATGAAATATTTTTAGACGGAGTCGGAATTTGTATCCTATGCGTTCTAAATTTTTATATAGCGACATAGAGTGTTAGCAATTGGATTCTGAATTTAGTTTATATAATGTATTTCATTTAATTATGAGTTGAGTGTTAGCCACATATTTAATGGATTGTTTAATACGAAGAGTGGCCTTTTGGAATTTGGATTTGCTAATAATTTGATAGTTAATTAATCCTCACTAATCACAATCCATGTTTTTGCGTATTTCACGGAAAGATGGGACCTTGATGGGTTCTTTATGAAAATAATAATGAGCTAAAGAATTCTTGATTGCTGACATTTGATAAATAATCGTGATTTTGGATAGTCGAAATGCATTAAATCAATCTTAACATTAGGTGTTGTCGTAATTTTGTACTTACATGTCTAATTATCTATTAAGTATGCCAAATTGGTAAACTTTCTTCTACAGTTATACAACCGGATGGCTGAATTTTCCGTAGGATTCTTTAGCTGAAGCTAAGTGGCATCCAGTTAATGCGATTTATAAGTCGCAATCAGATAATTTATAAGCTGTATTAATCTAAGACGATTTATAAGCTACATTCAATTTTTAAGTGCGATTTATAAGTTGCATTCACGTTTTTTAATACGATTTACCTTCTAAATTTGTGTTTTAAAATTAAACACTTACATATCCTATATTATGAAAATTTTACACTTACACCCCTATGAGTTATATCTCATTATCTCTAACCAAGTATATTAAAACATGATTATTAAAAGACAAATTATTTTAAAATAAAAACTCTTTATGTAATTCTTTTTTTAGATCCTGGTCACCCAACAACATACTATATTTTTTCTATATCAAATTTGATCCAAAAAATGGCTTTGCTTAGATGATGTACAAGTATTAAGATAATCAATAAATTATTTATAAATATTTAACTGTAAATTTAGTTTTTATTGTATGTTAACTTGAGTTTATTATAAGAACTTATACACTTCAAATCTTTAATCCGCCTTGACATGACCTGCTACCATCAGATTTGACTAGCAATGAATTATTTAATAAGAAAAAATAAACCAAGTATTAGAGTTTAATTAAACAAGTCTTCAACCAACAGTTCCCTGATTGCCAAACAAAAATTTGTATTGCATGCAGTTCATGCATATGCTGCATAGAAAGTTAATTAACATTTGTTTAAGGATGTCTTTTTAGATCTTTTTACAATCTTTCTTCCCTTTCCAAGGTGAAAAGGTAACATATTTTGGTTAAATAATGCACTGAAACAATAGTCAAAACTTTTAGAAAGATGTTTTTTAGTAATTTTGAAGTGATCTTTTGTCGTAGGAAAGGCTTTGAAAAGCATTTGCGGATTTAACGATGAATTTGCGGGTTCTTTCGAATACAGTATTTTATTGTCAAATCTGATTTTTATATATGTGAAAACAAATATAAATAAAATTAGATATACTTAGAACCCTATTTATTATAAGAAACAAGAATGATCTTTTCAACAAATGGCTCTACGATAGACAAAAGAATAGCACCTCTCTTGACGCTCTAAATATTGATTTTCTTCAATTATCATGGCTGAGGGAAGTTAACAAGAGTCAATTTCTTGAATAATATGGAAAATAATTTTTTATATTCAATTAAGTATCTTAAATAGATAACCTAATCAACATCATACCAACCAAACCATGAAAACTAATTTTAAAAAATAAAAACATCTTGTCCAAAATCCACTTGAAGTTAAACCCTAGCATTTGCCTAATTAAGGCCTTAACCCTTATTGTAATGAAAAGGCAAAATTCAATAGATATTTTCATGCAAACAGCTACGTGCTTTGGGGAAAAAAAAATATTAGAGCTATTTGCAGTGTTTAAAGGGCGATTTATTTGAAATTTTTATTAAATTAAGAATGCCTCTGGTATTTGATTTTTTCTTAAAAGGCCACTAATTGATTAATTAAGGGATATTTTAGTTGGTTGTTTAGAGGTTAATCACACCCACTTTTCTCAGCTAAACCAACTGCCCAAAAGCCACTTTTATCATTTTGGAATTTTCTAAAATTCTCCTAACTAACTTCCTATTACTTTTAGAATTTAATGTCTTAAATATTTGCTTATTTAAACCTTAAGCTAATATATATGTAAAGGTTTGAAATTTCTAGAAAAGGATAATGGGCCGTTTTAATCTATTCTTCGTGATTCATGTGACAGTTAGGAAATATTTTATAGTTGAGTTCAACTTCTTCATTGATTGTTCTTAAGTCACTAAAAAGATAATTATGTTAATCGCTTTATAATAGATTGAATTAGTACTTGAAAAAGAAATACATGCATGTTACATTATCAGTGAATATAGATTGATTCTTTTTAATTTTGCTTAAACATTTGCGCACAGCCATTAATTTTGTGAAAGACCTAAAGGTTTATCTTTGTTGGGAAAAAATACCATAAGTTGTCTGTAACATTAAAGTCTTTGTAAAATAGTTAAATTTAGTTATGTAGACAATTAATATCAACAACAACAATAATATGTCTAGTGTAATCTCATAAGTGGAGTTTGAGAGGGTAGTACATATGCAGACCTAACCCTACCTTGTGAAGGTAGAGAGAATGTTTCCGGTAGACCCTCGGCTCAAAGAAATCATAACCACAACAATTTTATGAAAGAAATACGGTAGTGGAAAGTCATAAAAAAAATAGAGCAATAACAATAGAAAGATAATAAAATAGCCGAAGCAAAAGAAAAAGAATATGTAGTAATATAAATTTAAGAATAAGAAAATACGAGAATAATACTAATACTACTGGTATAAAAAAGAAACACGCTTGACTACCTACTGTGACAATATTATATAGAGAATAATAGCTGATTTGACTAATTGCTTTATATCAACAAATTCTTGATGGGAATTTGAAAAGGCAGCTTGAGGCTCTAGGCCATTGGCTTGAAGAAAATTCAGTACCACATTATTAATGCCATCTTTTATTTTCTATCACAACTTATTGCAAATTTGAAAATGTTTACCCTAGCTAGCTACTAATATTTGATTTGAAAATCCAAAGAAGGAGTTGCCAACTTATTTCTTGGATGCCATTTCTCAAATGCAATTTATTACAAAAATGGTGGTACACTAATTGACTAAGTATAAAGTACTAGAATCCCATGCAATCCCCAAAGCCTAACAACTATAATATTTGTGAGAATTTGAACTGAGTGTTGTGTAGACTTGTTGAAAATATGCTCACAAGATCGTGTACAAAATATAAAGTCATTTGATGGAGATTTAAATTGATTATGAATAAAAATTGTAACTGAAAATAACATCAGAAGTTTATCACCATTAGTTACGATATTTATACATATTTATACATTATTATATATATATACTTTTATACAATAGCAATTATATATATTTATGCACTATTATATACTTTTATATATGATAGATACGTTGCTTATATTAGTATATAAATATTGTATGTGTAAATTAAAAACATGACTTTGTGGGTGCAATGTGTTATGTTGGACTTTATATTTGCGAAAATTCTACAAATAAAAATATATGTATAGATGTCTCTGTACATAAGTTAAATCATTATTCACGTACAATTGTCACATTATTAAGACACTTTGGAAAGGAAAAATTTTCAAGTACTTCTCCTCCAAGAATTTAAATTAGTTGTAATATATTTTGGGACTTCTACTTTAGGTCCTTTATTAGTTTAAAAGCATCATTAGAGGACTAACACTTTTTCTATTACATATAATTTTGTCTAATTTGTTGATGGTGCTAATCCAACTACCATTACCATAAACGTATGATGTGACTGGAAACCATATTCTCATGTCCTTATTTGCCAAATCTAACAATTTAATTTATGAACAAAACAAATATTGATATTATTAAAATTGTTATTAATATTCGTGTGCCAAGTGGTCTATTACCCACCGTATGTTAAGACTTAAATGCTTACATGTACACAATGAGATAATGTTAAAAATGAACAAAGACAATTAAAGAAAATTATATATATGGGCACAAAATTGAATAAGTATATTATTACTAGTTACTAGCTAATAACATACAAGTCAAAAGATAAACCTAATTATATGACAACCTAATTGAACCGCCGGCGGTTTAACCATTTTTCTCTAACCTATTGGCATTTCCCTAAACGAAACTATGTCCTCGTATATACCATTTCTTGTATACTCGATATAATCTCATAAGTGGGGCCCTCATATATAGTGTACATTTCATGTTTTTTTTTTTAAATCTCCTTATATGTGTTCTCTTAGTTACTGAGACATTCCCTTGAGACGGTGTATTTGATGCATTTACAAATTTTCTTGAACTCTCTCCCTCAATGAGACGATGTAATACATGATTGTTTATATCACATGACTGAACAACCATTAGGATTTTCGTCACTGAACATTTGAGGTGCGTTGTTCAAGTACGTTGGTGGTGGTGATAGTGGCACATATGATGGCGGATGGTGGTCATACTCCATGACATAGCCCGTATGCGCATTATAACCATGATCATACATTGTCACACCATAATCTTGGTTCATGTAACTTTGGTTGTACATAGGCATTGCATAATGTGTTTGTGGATTATAACCATAATATTCCATTTTATTCACCCCAGCTTTTGTCTCTATACTTTTACTTCCTTCGGCTTTTGATTCATCCTCTTTCTTCTCATTGTTGCTCGCTTTCTCCTTCTTATCTTCACCGTTGCCGCCGCCGCTTTCTTTCTCTTTCTTCTCTCCGCCACCGCCACCGCCACCGCCACCGCTACCGCCGCCTTCTTTGCCTTTCTTTTCACCACCTCCATCATCTTTCTTTGGCGGAACAATTTCTACATTTCGTTTCAATTTATCTTTCAAGTAAGGAATTAGCTCTTTTAAGTCCATTGTTCCCTTCACCGTAACCAAATCTTTTTCGAAATCTACTTTGACTTCTTCTACCCCTGTCAATAAAAAAGTAAATAATTAAAAAAAATGTCAATCACCATAAACAGCATAATTTTCATATTAAGGGAATAATTCCTACAACTTCAGTGATTATTATTTTAAAAATTCACAAGGTGATTGCATGCCACACCTAATTTTTTTTATAAATAATTGAATTACTTTTATATTAATAATAAACAATTAACTGACAATAAATTAATTCAACATAGTTGTTTATCTTACCATCAATCTTCTTTATAATTCGCTTTATTTTGTGCGCGCACCCGTCACAATGCAACCGAGTCTTCAAAACCACTGTACTAACTTGTGGCTAAACATGCAAATTAAAAATAAAAAGGAAAAGATATAATCAGAAATAGTTCAACTAATAATACCAAATTTTATTAAACATAAAAAATATAGAGAAATTAATTAATAGAATCAGTTACTAACTTTATAGTTTAGGAACGAAACTGGAAAGCAGTACGTGGGAGAAAAGTAAATTACCTCTTTAGGCTTCTTATCTTCGGATTTTTTCTCCTCAGCCTTTTTTTCCTCAGGCTTTTTCTCATCGGACTTTTTATCTCCGCCAGCGCCGCCGTCCTTCTTCGGCTGAGGAGAAACAAGCTCCACCTTCTTCTTTGTTTTGCTCTCGACCTTTTCTCGTAGCCATGTGGGGTCCACGTTCCCTTTTACCGTCAATTTTCCACTGCCACAATCTGCCTTCACGTCATTTACTCCTTCATTTTCAGCCCAAAAAAAGTTAATAATTCGAAGAGTTTAAGTTTTGTGAACCGATAATGTATTAACTTTTTATGCAAGTAAAATTGAGCAATAACAATATATTATTTTTTATATCAAAGTTTAATATATTAATGAAAAATATAATGATAATCGGCTAGAATCAGTTAAATTGCACTGATAATTATTTATGCTATTGGTATAGAAAATTTGAATTATGATTCTTAATTATTGATTAAAATTTTCAAAGCAAAAAGATGAAAAATTTTGCTAGTAAAATTAGAACATTAAATGCGGATCTACCAATGATAGTTCCTTGACAAAAACGTAAAGTACTATGTGCCGGCGAATACAAGGAACAAACTAAAATATTCACAAAAACTTTCACTAATTTTTTAAACAAATTGGAAATTTAAACCCATTATTAGTAAATGGTAAAATTTCCAAGTTCTAAACCAAATAGATTAATTAGTGATGTTATGAATGATGTTTTGTATATTATTTGTTAATAATTACCTTCGAAATGGCGAATTGAACGTTTGACTTTTTTAGCACAGCCTTCACAATGTAAGTCAAGCTTTAATATTATGGCGGTAGGGCCGTCGTCTTTTTTTCCACCGGCGCCGTCACCGCCGGACTTTTTCTCGCCGCCGGCGTCATTCTTCTTTTCTTCTCCGTCTGCTTTAGTTTCTTCTTTTTTCTGAAACTCAAAAAAGAAAAAGAAAATCAAAACTTTGAGTATTATTATGAATATGAAATTGGAATTAAACTGAGATTTTGTGAAAGAATTTAAAGGGTTTTTGAGATAGAGAAGTATGAATTTACCTCACCCATTATAAGGAAATTTTAAGAGATATTGAAGAGATAATAGAGAAGTAAGGAAAGGAATTAAAGGGAATGGTTTGAAGAGAAGAAATGGAGGCAAATGAGAGAATATATAGAAAAATGTTTGTTGGAGTCAATATTAATTGATGAGATCAGCTTTGGCTACTGTTTCAATGAATTTACACAATTTTTCTAAGGCACAAGGCACACCATTTTTTCTACATTAAAATATTAGGAAAGCCCCTACTTTGGACTCTTTTATTTCTTTTTTTTCTCTTTCTTTATATTTGGCTGGTGGGGGTAGGGGTTTGGGGGGGTGGGTGGTGGGTATGGAGATGAATGTATGTGAAAGATATGGATGGATGTATGTGAATGAAGATACATGAATTGGTTAAGTGGGTTGCTACAAGAGAATAACAATTTAACCATAAATTAATTAATATATATGTAGTTTAATAAAAGTTTATGTTAAAAGGTTAATATAGCATGTATTTAACCACGTGAATACGATGTATGAGGAAATTTAATAAATAACATGTAAAATTTACTTTATCCGTCCTCATTTAGTTATTATATATATATATATTAAAAATAGTTATTTTTAAAATATTCCTTCCCTTCACTTTTACTTGTCAATTTTAGAAAATCAAGAGAAATATAATTTTTTTTTTGTTTTATCCTTTTTATTAGTTTCTCATTTCTCAAGAATTTTAAAAATGCTAAGGGACAATTTATCATTATTAGGGGTTCTATGATAAAATATATAGTATAATTATTATTTCTTAAGAAACATGTAAAGTCAAAATGTTGAGGAATAAAAGTAAATGGAGGGAGTACTTGTCATTTTAAAGAATAAAGAGAAAATTAATTGCTTAATTCTTTTTCAATTTCACCTTTAATATTAATTGTTGATTGTAGGATTAAGAAGCATGTAAATAGATAAATGGTTAATTAGGGATAAATTAGTCAAATTACTCTTCTTTTTAATATTTTTTTATTGGCATATAAAACCTCTAAATAGGAACAAAAAGAATATTTACGTAAAATTTTATTTAAAGATCAATAAAGTTGTGGTTGTCCATGATGTTAGATAAAAGTATTTTACTCTATTTAATATTATGTCATCATGTATGTTCCTAAAAGAGTTTTTTTTTAAAAATAAGGGATTTCTACCTTCCTATACTACATATGAAACTTTAACAACCTCCCTAATCAAGTTTTAACTTAATTACATGGTCATATACAATTTACTAATTATATACAAATAAATTTTAAATAAGCATCCCTTTATATTAGGAATTGAATAAGGCATATCATTTATTTCCCCATCCCTTTATACCCTGCCCCTCTCTCTCGTCTCCTCTCTATCTCTTCTTCTCTGTTTTTCCCCAATTTTGCTTCCTTTGACGTTCTCTTTTGTTATGCTTTCTTGTTGTATAGAGTTTTAATGAAATTCATCAATGGATTTCAATCGTTTTACTATGAGTTTTAACCTAGCAATTTCCTTTCATGTTGCTCAATTGATGTTGAATTACAATTGTCAATCAATAAATTTTAAAGGTGTTTGATTCTCCACCATTGACAGCCATTAAAAAGATTCGAATCTTTGAATTCGAATTTGAGTTTTCAAAAACTATTGTTTGTTTGGATTTGGTTGTTGTTACAAATAACTGAGAATATTCTTTGGAGTTTATAAGAAGAAGAAGAAGACTCAATATACTCATGAAATTGTATTAAAGTCGTATTATAATTGTATGTAAATTGTATATAAGTTGTATTATGTTGTAATTATATTTTTTTTCTATTTGAATGTTGTATGAAAATTGAAAGGTAGTTGTTATAATGTATGAATTGTTGTATGAAATTTGTATTTAAGTTATAAATATTATCTTTTTGCATAAAGTTATTGATATATATTAAAATTGTATTTAGCGAGGAAGTTTTGATTGAAATTTCAAAGAGGAAGAACACGCAACATACAAAGTATATACAAATCATATACAAAATATATATAAAAGACATATTGTCAAAAAATTTATAAAAATTATATTTAAGTTGTATGATGTTGTAGTTGTATTTAACTGGGTAAAAATAATGTATGAAAGTTATAGATAAGTTATAAATAAATTTTATACTATATAATTAGTTATATAAAATTTATTTTTAGCTTATATGTAGCTGTAAATATATCAAATTTGTACGAAAGTTAATTTTAGTTTATATGTTATTGTACCATTTGTATGATGTTGCTGTCACTTAAAATATTATATCGCGTGAAGTTTTTTTATTTCATTTAGTGAGTGGTAGAATAATAAAAATAACATTCTATTTTACTAAATAAATATGAGAAAATAGAATAATAGCAAATTTAAATCAAACAGTGTATGACGATGACAACTAAGTAACCAAATTCTTGTAAAATTCATAGCCAAGTTTTGTGAAAAGCAATTAAGGCGGCAGAATTTTTTTGACATTTCCTTATCGCTCTAAAAAGATATCACCTTAATTTTACAAGCAATTAAGGCGGACGAAAAATAAGGAAAGAGGAGAGGAGGAAAGAAAAAGAAAAAGAGTATAACTGAATCCCTAATTGAAGGCACTAAAATGGATTATATATGGAGAGAGGCGGCAGAGAATAGGGAAAGAGGAGAGGAGAGAAAAGAGCAAAAAAATGTAACTAAATCCCCTAATTTAAGGCACTAATAATGAATTGTATATTATTTGTAAGTAGTCCTTGTTTAGAACAGGTAATATATAAAACTAAAATAATTTTGATAAATAAGTTTCAAATATTATATAGGAAGAAAAAAATCCCAAAAAATAATAACAAGTTGTAAATATTAGAATGATGCATTTTGAGATTCACAGCGACATATCATGACAATGCAACAAATAAAACAAACGAATTAAACGGGACAACTCTATGTCACCTTTTTAATTTGTGGCTAATACTTCTTATCAAATTAATTAGCAATTTTTTTTGCATAGACCAATTTTAAACAAAATTTTCTTTGACTTAGTTATAATAATTGGCCATATCACCAATTGGACAAGATTACAAGGGTTATTTATGTGGGGTTTCCCTTTTCTTTTTTCACAATTTTTTTTAGGTGAAGAAACAAAAAAGATTATAATTTATTTTATCATATGAACTATAAATATTTGTCTGCATTCATTTTAACGTTGAAGATGGCGTATATATTTGGCTTTTAATTTAAGGAATTATCCCTATGGGATTTCTTTAACGTCATATTACTTTGTTCTTTGGAATTTTTCTTCAACCAAAATGGCAATAATGTACATTTGATTTACAATTTGCAAGGACTTGATTAACGTAATTCATATAGCCTAGATTCGATTACGCAGTTAATAGTAATATTTTTTCACAAGCGACGAATTACGTAGTTGAGTAAAATATTCTCACAATTAAATTTAATATTCTTGTAAGACAAAACAAATTACAAAGGAAAAGGAAGGATCCAATTTAGAAAACAACCAATCCCGTTGTATAAAAGAGACCAGCCATTATGAAATGAAAGAAAAATTATTTTCTTACTTATTTTCTTTTTCTTTTTCTCTCTTATAAGGGAGTAGGTTTATTATTTTTGAAGTTTTCAACAAACCCAATGTAGAATGGAAGTACGAAAAAGAAAGAGGGAAACAAGGAAGAAAGATTGAAACAAAGTACTCAAACAAAGTAGTACTACTGCACTCACTAGAAAGAGTTGCGATGTAACGATAAATATTATTTCTATCATTACTCAAGAGTTTCGGATTCGAGCCTTAATATGGAGCCATCTTTTGTTAGGAAGTACTTTATTTTTCAATCTGAAACTTTTCTTGATACAAGTATCGAACACCAGATGAAAAACAAAAAAAAATTGTACTTTGTTACGGAAGGCTTTACCTCCATGTGAAACTTTCTGGTGCGGAACCAGATTTATTCGAGTATCGGGTGGGCAGGGGCGGATTTATATGGTAAAATGCGGGACACGTGAACCCATGATTTTTTTGCAAAATTAAATATTTTATGTACATATTTTCTATAATTGGTATAATACTAACAGTTGGTACTCAAGCTCCAAGAAGGTTGAATGATTCACTTGGTTGAAGGTTGAGTTATTTACTAAAAGAAAAAGGAATCAATTCCTACTTAATACTTATTTTTTCTTTTTTTTAATAGTATTTTTAAATACTAAAAATCCTAAATTCACCTATACGGGTGGTAAATCAAAAAAAGGGTGTACTGCACTCTCTCTTGCTTCCTTAGTTCTTCACTTCTTTGTACGATAAAACCTAAAAAAGAAAGTACTACTACTATTCTTATTAATATAATTGGTAGAGTTGGTTGCACAAAGTTGGTGCAAAAATCATTATATATTTTATATTTACGACGGCGTATTTGTCAAATGAGCATCAATGCGTCTAGGTAAATTTGATCTACCGAACGGTTTGAAAAAGTTATTTTTTTGGCCAAAAAAGCGATGATGTTTGCAAAGAGAATACTGTTTCTAGAAAAAAAACTTCTACTTTTTTTTTCAAAAATAACGCTTTCACATGATGTTATCATTAGAAATAATTTAAAAACCAATTTTTTTCGATGTTTACAACATCCACAATATCAATGTTTAACAATTCGACTTTGAAAATATGCAGATTATCCTTGGAAATGATTTAAATTAGAGAAAAATACATTACCGAGCATCTTTCAAAAAGTATTTAAGAAAATAATATTAATTCTTGTTTATTCCATATATAGCATATTATTTTACAATATTAGTACATGATAAAGATTTTGTGCACAATTAATGAGTAACACAAATTCTGGGATCAATTTTATCCTTATTTATCTTTTTACATTTTCTATCCTACTATTTTCTATTCTATTTTAGTTGCTTGATTTAGCATTCAAATCTCTCTTCTCTTTTTCTATTCTAAAATTTCTTTTCTTTAATTTAGCATTTAAATATTCTTTGAATATTTGTAGTACTTTGAATATTTATATGCATAGTATAAATAAAATATGTTATTATTTTATAAAACACTTTGCTTTTTCTTTTCTCATATATGTGGAGGATTTGTTCTTCGTGATCGTATGAAGGGAGTTCGCGATCGCGTAAGGTGTGGTCTGGTCAAGCTTCTAATCATGTGTCTAAAAATGTGTGTACCATATGAACTTCTATTATATTTTATAAAACACTCTGCTTTTTCTTTTTTCATTATTATGCGAAAATCGCGTCAGTATCATGTGAACCACTTCTTCGTAAGTCTATCAGCATAGATCTACGAAGCTTATCAATTATTCTCTTTTTGACCCGCCCTCGTTAGTCCGCCATCCATCATCATGGATGTCATGTTAATTTTATTTGCAAGGTCTTTTACATCTTTTTATGCTTTTGTTTTCCTTATTTCTCAAAGTTTAGCATGTTAATGCAGTGGTTAGTGGTTACTGGGAATAGGTTGTCAAGTCATTTTTACATTTGAATGTCATGAGAATTACTCATCATTTGGCTGAGATGAGGGTCTTTGAGTTTTCGTTTTCAAGTGGAAGTATCATTTCAAAGAAAAGACTACTGGATTTGTATATGTGGATTTAACATTATCGACAGGTTGCAATTAGTTGAGTTAAGCTGCTAATCTCGATATCATGTGGCCATAATTTCTTATTAGAGAAATGCTTACAGCCTTGTCAAAGTATTTTTAGGATAATGTCATGGGTGTAATGATCAATATATTTATTATCACTTAGGTTTCACAACAAATAATCTGTAAACAAAGGATCTTAAACATGATAATTTTATATGTAATCATTATAGAAAACATATCCGAAGCGGAAGCCATTATCACGAAGCGGAAGGCGCCTTTAGTGATGGAAAAGAGAATAGAAAAATGCGGTAAACGTAATGGATGAGAAATGACCAATTTATAGAGTAATTGACTTAATCTGGTACGTCCATCAGGTAACCGATCCAATGAATATAATTTATCTTTCATTAAATATTAATTATGAGCTTTATTATATTGGGTCAAACATAATCTGAAAAATCTAACTTAATCACTATATATGTGTTTGACCACTAAAGTTATCTCCACTGAAAAGGGTAATTATCAATTCGACGGAACAACCTCTAGGTAGCGTAAGCCATGACACTTAAAATTTTTGAGAAATGTAGGAGAGAAAGAAAGAAGGTAAATTAATTAAACAGCAAAATGTGTTACAATTCAAAAAGTAGCCAAATTAAACAGCAAAATATGTTACTTAAAATTCACTTTTTAACTTCAATGGAGAACTTGCAAACTAATGTCAACAGAATAAGGAAATTGATGCTAAAACAACACTTACAAGTTACAGGATTTCCAATCTAGCAATTATATAAATATTACGAAATTTTATTATACCAGTTTCCGAAATACTTCAAGAAAGTTTAACTGGAAAAAAAATGAAGATGGCCCTTGGGGAAGAACCAAAAGAAATTGTGGAGATTTAGTAGGCGTTTGGACATAAAAAATATGAGATTTGAAAAATAATAATTTTTGAAGTTAAGTTGAAAAAAATATTTAAAAATTAAAATTGCATTTGGTATACGTTTTACTGAAAAAAATATTAAAATTTTGTGAGGAAAATGTTATTTACTTTGACAAAGTAAACCACTTTTTCGAACTTGACAATCATCTTCATAAATTTTTTGAAACTCAATTTAAAATATTTGGTTCAATATATCCAAAACAATATTTTGAAGATGATCGAAATAAAAAAAAAAATTTTTATGAACAAACGGGTCCTTAGGAACTATGATTTGACTAGGTATAGGGGTGGAGGAGCTTTTTCGCAAATTGAGGTTAAAAACTAGGGGAACATTTAAGATAAAATGAGATAAGGTCAGAATTATCCCTGATATATTGAATTTGGTTAAAAATGACCTTTGTTAATCACATATCAAATTATGTAACATATCATCTCTGCAAATCCAACCTACTCATTAGTTCCAAACTGAAATTTAATAACAAAACCCCACGCTCGTTTTCTTTTCTTATTTTCCAATGACTTTTATCTTTTTTTGTGTTTACTCGTAAAACAGTACTGTTGAATTTATATGTGATTTCTAGACAAGTGAATTAATTCGATCGTGATTTAACAAGATCATTGAAGAAATATATAATACTTACCCTTGATAAGAAGATGAAATGACAGAAATAAAGACTCTGGTAGTGAAGCCTCCAAGCGCAATAGTAACAAGAACAGAAAATAAGAAGATAAAATTGGTTAGAGCTTTGAGTAGATTGTAGTATTGGATTGCCAAAAAATTCATCCTCTTACAATGATAACAGAGCTCACTATTAATAACTACGTCTAGGAAAGGAAGTCCTAGGATCGTGCCCTTCTTTAATGTCAATTATGAGGGTCATTGATGAAGATGTAACGGTGAGCATAAAAGTCAAATTTCTTGTAATGGGCAACGTACTTAATGCTGTGGAATATTCTCCATTAAATGCTACCGGACGAAGAGTATTTATTGCATCCTTATGAGCATTATTCTTTCTGGTTGACAGACGGGACCGTTGCCTTCGGTTTTGGTTATACACCGTCTTAGGTTCCACGTGACCCTTTTTTGGGCGGCAACGTAGGATAGCATAGTTTACCCCACACATAAACTTCAATCCATTTGGCCTTAGCCTCTTCAAATTGAACCCTCAATGGGGAAAAATCTTGGCTAAGGGTCTCCACGTCTTGCTCGCTTTGCTGCAAACGAGTCTCCAATACAACGGCCTCAGTGGCTTTGGCTTCTACTTCTGATAGGCGAGCAACAGTTTACTCCCGCTCTGCCAAAAGCTGATCGCGTGCAGAGCTAATTTCTACCTTCTAACGAATCAACCTCTAATGACCCTCTAAAGCAAGAAAGTTGGCCTACAAAGCAAAAAGGCAAACTCAGGATATGTTTAAGGCAAAAAAAGAAGAAATAACAAATGAAGAAAGGAATGTGCCGCTGCGGCGTTGTGCATGGCGTTGTTCAACAAACACTCTCCCAAGAGTGCCTAAATTTTCCCCAATTATTCTCTAAAGACAAAGGCTTCAGATAATCAGCAAACTCCACCAGCCAGGATAGCAAGTTGCATCCGGTAAAGACCGAAAGAGTAACATTCCTCCTCCTTTGTGGATCTTCAGAAGGGCAGCATAATTTTACCCCAAATTCCCATGAATTGGGGACTGGGGAAAAAGAACACCTTCTTCGTGGTCATATGCGACTGGTGGAGATGATGTGGCAGTTGCTGGTGGAAGAGTGGATGAAATATAGCAGTTGCTGGTGTTGGTGAAGATGGAGATGAAGCTCATGAAATTGAAAAGTGAGAAACAGCTACAGCAAATGCAGTGTTGGTTGCTCATCAGCCGAGGACGGAAGGGACCCGATTCTCAGCCCCAAAATATCGGGCGCGGCGACTGGGACACGGAAGCGGGAGTTGGCATTTTCCACCATATCATATTCCCCCCAGAGCGCTGAGACATCGTTCTCGGATGGTGTAACTAACTCGGCAGGTTGAGCATTCTGTTGAGTTGATGAGGATCGTCGCCTTTTATGTAGATAAGCTCCCCCATCACTAGCTTCTTCATCATCGTCGATCATCACAATGTCTATGACCGGTCCCGGAGGAGGTCTAGTCACCAGAACTATCGGAGACGACTTGGGGGCAACAGTCTTCGCCCTCTTATTCTTTTCCCCGGCTGCAAAGGAGCATCTTCTTTTTGGTTATTTTTCCTCCGGCTGGGGTCTCCCTCAAGAAACACTTGTGTTCGAAGTAGGCCCGAAGACACCTATTCGAGTAAGCGCCTCCTGAAGTAGCCTCGCCACGTTAACAAGATCAGCTAAAACGTCCTACTCGGGGACAACAACAGTGCCCGCGGGTAGACCTGATTTTAGAGAGAAGATAGAATGGGTCAATCAATTTCTTCACATAAAAAACTGAAACAAGGTGAGTCTGAGTTACCATGGTTTTTGGTCTTCCATCCGTATTTAAGGGCCAGTTCTTTCCACGTGCGAATTATGGGCATAGTGGCATTCAAGATCTTCTGGACCCACTGATCCAAGCCTTCAATCATCGGTGGGACCCATCGAGTTGCTAAAACAGTCAAAATATGAAAGATCAATACGAGTATAGAAGAATACCTAAATATTAAACAAGGAGCTTACGAGTGCGGTTCCATGCTTTCGGAAAGGATGAAGCCGTCGCCGGAATGATGTCATTGGTGGCAACTACAACAAAATGTTCCATCCATCTACGGTCGTTGTCGTCATCGATGCTTAGATAACAGAGCATGGTGGCCACGTTTGCTGAAATTTATCATTTCCCTGCGGAAGATTTTGGGGGAATAGAGATTCATCACATGAGCTAAATATAGCTCCTCTCCCGTCTCTTGGCACAAGCGTCGAAGACAGGCAATTATCCTCCACACAGAAGGACTTACTTGTGCCAAACATACTTGATAGCGGAGGTAGAACTCCGCAACAACGGAGTCAAGCTCTCCACTCAAAGAGAACGCACCCAAAGTAAATGGATATGTGTAATAATATGTAAAACCCTCCTTGGTAAGGGTCACTCACTCCGATAGATCAGGAGCAACAATATCCAGATCATGGCAGCGACAGTCTTTCTTCACAACTAAAATACTGGAAGAACGGATGGAAGAAGGATATCTGCCAATAGCCCATGTGCGAGGGAGAGCCGAAGGGAATTTCTCTTTGAAGTCTTTTGTTGTAACAAGACTTCTAGGAATGATAGAATCCACCGTTGGAGGAGCAGCATCCTCGGCTTTGTTTTTGCCCTTTGAAGAGCTAACGTTCTTTGAGGAAGAAGCCATTTGGATGAAAGAAAAGCTTGTTTGTTTAAAGGGAGTTAGAGAAAGGTTTATTAACAGCAAAAATGATTTTAGAAAACTTGGAAGATTCTGGAGTATAAGGGGAGAAGGTTGATGCGTATAAGTAAAAGTTTTGGTGGCTAAATTCATGTCCATGATTGCCTCGATAATGGCAAAAACTGTGCTGAATCGTGGAATGACGCGAGCGTGGAGTTTTGTTATTAAATTTCAGTCTGGAACTAATGGGTAGGTTGGATCTGCAGAGATGACAGGTTACATAATTTGATATGTGATAACAAAGGTCATCTTTAACCAAATTCTATATATCAAGGATAATTTTGACGTTTTCTCATTTTATCATAAATGTTCCATTAGTTTTAACCCCAACTTGCGAAAAAGCTCCTCCACCCCTATACCAAGTCAAATCATAGTTCCTAAGAACCAGGTTGTTCATAAGATTTTATTTTTTTATTTCGATCATCTTCAAAATATTGTTTTGGATACATTGAACCAAATTTTTAAAATTGAGTTTCAAAAATTTATGAAGATGATTGTCAAGTTCAAAAAAGTGGTTTACTTTGTCAAAGTAAATGACATTTTCCTCAGAAAATTTTAATATTTTTTCAGTAAAACGTATACCAAACACAACTTTAATTTTAAATATCTTTTTTCAACTTAACTTCAAAAATTATTATTTTTCTAATCACACAGTTTTTATGTCCCTCCTCCCCGGCCGGTTTTAGACATTGTGATGATCGACGATGATGAAGAAGCTAGTGATGGGGGAGCTTCTCTACATAGAAGGCGACGATCCTCATCAACTCAACAGAATGCTCAACCTACCGAGTTAGTTACACCATCTGAGGACGATGTCTCGGCGCTCTGGGGGGAATATGATATGGTGGAAAATGTCAACTCCTGCTTCCGTGTCCCAGTCACCGCGCCCGATATTTTGGGGCTGAGAATCGGGTCCCTTCCGTCCTCGGCTGATGAGTAACCAGCACTGCGTTTGCTGTAGCTGCTTCTCACTCTTCAATTTCATCAACTTCATCTCCATCTTCACCAACACCAGCAACTGCTACATCATTTCCACCTTCATCCACTCTTCCACCAGCAACTGCCACATCGTCTCCACCGGTCGCATCTGACCACGAAGAAGGTGTTCCGTTTTCCCAGTCCCTAGTTCATGGGAATTTGGGGTAAAATTATGCTGCTCTTCTGAAGATCCACAAAGGAGGAGGAGTGTTACTCTTTCGGTCTTTACCGGATGCAACTTGCTATCCCGGCCGGTGGAGCTTGCTGATTATTTGAAGCCAAATGGTTGGGGAAAATTCAGGCACTCTTGGGAGAGTGTTTGTTGAACAACGGCATGCACAACGCTGCAGCGGCACATTCCTTTCTTCATTTGTTATTTCTTCTCTTTTTGCCTAAAACATATCCTGAGTTTGCCTTTTTTGCTTTGTAGGCCAACTTTCTTACTTTCGAGGGCCATTAGAGTGATTCGTTAGAAGGAAGAAATTAGCTCCGCACGCGATCAGCTTTTGGAAGAGCAGGAGTAAAGTGTTGCTCGCCTATCAGAAGTAGAAGCCAAAGCTAATGAGGCCGTTGTATTGGAGACTCGTTTGCAGCAAAGCGAGCAAGACGTGGAGACCCTTAGCCAAGATTTTGCCCCGTTGAGGGTTCAATTTGAAGAGGCTAAGGCTAAATGGATTGAAGTTCATGTGTGGGCGGAATATGATATGGTGGAAAATGCCAACTCCCGCTTTCGTGTCCCAGTCGTCGTGCCTGATATTTTAGGGCTGAGTACTGGGTACCTTCCATCCTCGACTGATAAGCAACCAACAACCAGGACTACGTTTACTGTTGCTGTTTGCCACTCTTTAACTCCATCATCTTCATCTCCATCTTCATCAACACCAGTAACTGCTACATCTTTTTCACCTTCATCCACTCTTCCACTTGCAACTACTACATCATCTCCACCGGTCGCACCTGACCACAAAGAAGGTGTTTCTTTTCCCAGTCCCCAGTTCATGGGAATTTGGGGCAAAATTATGCTGCCCCTTCTAAAGATCCACAAAGGAGGAGGAATGTTACTCTTTTGGTCTCTACTGGATGCAACTTGCTATCCCGGCCGGTGGAGCTTGTTGATTATCTGAAGCCTTTGGCTTTAGAAAAAGATTGGGAAAAGATTCAGCCACTCTCGGGATAGTGTTTTTTGAACAACGCCATGCACAACGCTGCAGCGGTACATTCCTTTCTTCATTTGTTATTTCTTATATTTTTGCCTGAACATATCCTGAGTTTTTTCTTTCTTGCTTTGTAGGCCAACTTTCTTGCTTACGAGGGTCTTCAGAGGTTGATTCATGAGAAGGAAGAAATTACCTCCGCACGGGATCAACTTTTGGCAGCGCGGAAGCAAAATGTCACTCGCCTCTCAGAATTGGAAGCTAAAGCCACTAAGGCCATTGTGTTAGAGGCTCGTTTGCAGCAAAGCAAGCAAGAAATGGAGACTCTTAGCTTAGAGATTGCCCCGTTGAGGGTTCAACTTAAAGAGGCTGAGGCCAAATGGATTGAAGTTCATAACTCCATTCTTGCTGCATCCGATCGCGAGGCTGTCTGCGCTGAAAGATTGACTAACTTAGAGGCAGCCTTGAACTCCAAAATTGAGGAACTTGCTGTTACGGGGGAGAAACATACCCAGCTGGAAGAGAAGTATAGGAAAGCCATAGAGCATAATAGGATCTTTGGTTCAACTGTCCGCGACCTTGATTTTAACCTCAGATCCGTTAGATCCGCCCTAGAAAGCCTTTGAGGTAACACAACTCAAAGAAGAACTTAAGCGCCGAGCGACTTTCCTCGTTGTTGATAAAACTTACGCTATGTACAGCATGAGGAGAAAAACCTTGAAAGAGGCCAAAACTGATATCATTGACTTTGGTGTTGAAATTGCTAAGGCCCGTGAGCTTGAGTTGGCTGCTAAAAACGGTCTCCCAGCAGAGCCTGCTGCTTCTGGTTCTTCTGATTTCGATTCTGAAACTTTGGGAACTGAAGAGGAAGCGGAAGACAAAGATATTGAAGTCTGAACTAGCGAAGGCCAAAATGTTGAGCCATCGGTGGATCTATCCACTTCCGCTGGGGCGCAGACACTTCTCTTCCTCAGGGT
Organism: Nicotiana obtusifolia; assembly: GCA_002018475.1. Taxonomy (NCBI): domain Eukaryota; kingdom Viridiplantae; phylum Streptophyta; class Magnoliopsida; order Solanales; family Solanaceae; genus Nicotiana; species Nicotiana obtusifolia. Next base: position 123,575 of record MCJB01050486.1, read on the forward strand.
TCCAGGGATGCTGCAGTTTAGCTTTTTCTTTCTTTTTCTAATTCTTGTATTTGTGCCATTTTGGCATGTTATTGTAAATAAAAACATCTTTTTGATCAAGTATTGTTTGAGTCTTTCCTTCGTTTGAACATTTATGTAAGTTTTAATCTTTGCATTCTCTTCTTTTTTCTTAAGAGTTTTGCGCAAGTTTTATTGTTTGCGTCCTATTATGTGAGGCCTTGGGTGTATTTTTCCCAAAAGAATTTTGATTTCGGGCATTATTTCATCCGAAATCAACCCTTTAACGTGAGGGTTTTTATAAGAGAGGGCCCTCTTATGTTTACGGTGCTCTTGAAGCGACGTCTCCCGTTCATTACGACACTAGCATTTGAAGTACTTGTTTAACTTTCAAATGACAAAGTTAATTCATCGTTTATACAAGAAACAAAATAAAAACAAAAGGACTTCATTTTATTCCTTCTATTTTCAAAAAGTACATAAGCATTTGTTATGCTGAAAAAAGAAATTGCCATTACTTGTGGCTAACTTGTACAACTTGTTTCTATGGGGCTGGTCGCGCAGTCCCCCGGCCCGATGATACAACTATATTTCCAGTTTTTCGCTTCCCGATTGACGTGGCAGTCATTGTTGCTGTATCCTCATATCGCCCTCCCTCCCCCCCCAGTTTTCAAATGCGAAGAATGCGAATTAGAACACTGGAAGCCTTGTACCTTCGAGGATCCCACTAATGAATTGCTAGATAATCCTTTACTCGGTAACAGACTTTACTTCCCCTCAGGAATTCATGCTATCGAGCGAAGGACTATAACAACCCTCTAGTGGTTTATACTTGTGAACGGTCGGGTACCCTTTTCTTGATAGCAAACTTAGCTTCCCAGTGGGAATTTTGCTATAGAGCAAAATAATATCTAACTGTCCGGAGTGGATCTTTGTTTGTGTGTCTTGCTATTAAAGGTCTTATTGCTGCTGTTGGAGCTTTCTTCGTAGTATACATTCTGTTGCTGCCTCATTAAAAACCTTGCAAGAAAAACCTAACTGGGACAAAAACTGGATGAAGGGAAAAAGAGTGCAGCACATACTTTCAGTTCAGGTGATGTTCATCAGCAATAATATCTTTTGAGGTGTGCCACGTTCTAGTTGCTGGGCAACTTTTCTCCATCTTGGTTTTCTTATTCATATGAACCTTTTCCGGTGACAGTTGAAACCCGGTAGGGGTCTTCCCATGTTGGACCTAGCTTCCCTTCATTGAGTTCGCGGGTGCTTTGAGTTACTTTTCTTAGGTCCAAGTCTCCTACTTTGAAACAATGGAGTTTGGCTCTTCGATTATAATACCGCTCCATTCTCTGTTTTTGGGTTGTCATTCTTACATGCGCCAGGATCGAGTAGCTCCAAGTTGACTAACATTTCTTCATTATTTGATTCTTCATCCGCTTGGAAATATCTCAAGGTGGGTTCCCCTACTTCTACCGGGATTAAAGCTTCTGCCCGTACACAAGGGAAAAGGGGAATTTCTCCTGTGCTCGATTTGGCCGTTGTTCGGTATGACCATAAAACTCCGTGTAATTCCTCGGGCCAATTACCTTTAGCCGCTTCCAACCTTTTCTTGAGGTTTTGGATAAATACTTTATTCGTTGACTCCGCTTGACCATTTGCGCTTTTGGATGGTAGGGTGAAGATGTGATCCTCCTTATTTTTAAATCTTCGAGGAACTTTGTGATTTTTACACCGATAAATTGTGGCCCATTATCGCATGCTATCTCTTTTGGTATTCCGAACCTGCAAATTATATTTTCCCACAAAAAATCCACTACTTCACGCTCATCGATCTTCTGATAAGGACCTGCTTCCAACCACTTAGAAAAATAGTCAGTCAAAATCAAAAGAAATCTTACCTTTTTGGGGGCTGCCGGCAATTGCCTGATGATGTCCATCCCCCATTTTATAAACGGCCACGGGGACATAATCGAATGCAACGGTTCTGCCGTTGATGTACCAGTGGTGCGTAGTGTTGGAACTTATCACACTTTCGTACGAAGTCTTTGGCATCTTGTTCCATGCGGGGCCAATAATATCCTGCCCTTACCAATTTTAGCACAAAGGAATTTGCGCCCAAATGATTGCCGCATATCCCTTCGGGGGCTTCTCGCATAACATAGTTAGCTTCAGATGCCCCCAAGCATCGGGCCAGCGGGCCTTGGAAAGATTTTCTATACAGTTGACCTCTCTTGAAGATATATCACGTTGCTTTGGCGCGCAGCGCCAAAGACACTTTGGAGTCTTCAGGAAACTTCCCGTGCTCGAGATAATCAATGATTTCATTTCTTCAGTCCCAGACCAAATTAGTTGCATTAACCTCATAGTAGTTATCTGTATCTAGGACCGAATTTATCAGTTGTACTATCGTCCCGAACTCCCATCCCTTTATTTCTGTCGATAATTCAAGGTTAGCCATTGTGTCCGCTTCTGCATTATCTTCCCTCGGGGTATGAGTAATCGACCACTCCCAAAATCGCGCCAAAGAGCCTGGACCTTTATCACATATTGTTGCATGCGCTCCTCTTTGGTTTTGAAGATCCCGTAGACCTGATTTACCACTAGCTGTGAGTCGCATTTGATTTCGATGACCTCGAAATCAAGTTCCCGAGCCAGTTCGAGCCTTGCAATCAAAGCCTCATACTCTTCTTCATTGTTAGTTAAATGGACCGTTCTAATGGCTTGCCTTAAGGTTTCCCCCGAAGGTGTGATTAATACTATACCAAGCCTGGATCCTTTTACATTGGAAGCTCCGTCCGTAAGTAAGGTCCAAACCCCCGATGTCGATTCCGACACCATTACTGCCTCTTTGGTTGCCAGAGGCAACAATTCCCCGGACTGAAATCGGCCACAAAGTCAGCCATGAGTTGTGACTTAATTGCAGTCCTTGGTTTATATTCTATATCGAACTCACTCATTTCGACAGCCCATTTAGCCAATCTATCCGAGAGGAAGTGGTCACCACGACTATCGGGTGACATTGGAAGTAAGGCCTCAACTTCTGACCGACATTTACGAGAGCTAATGCCAGTTTCTCCAAATGGGGATAGAAAGTTTCTGCTCCCGTTAAAATTTTACTAACGTAATAAATGTGAGACTACATACCTTCATTCTCAAGGACTAAAACTGCCCTTACTGCGACTTCCGAGACCGCTAGGTAGACTAACAGCGTTTCACCGTCTTTTGGTTTCAAAAGAAACAGAGGGCTTGACGAGTACTTTTTCAAATATCTCAAATCCTGCTGGCACTCAGGGGTTCATTCGAAATTATTTTTATTTTTGAGCAGTGCGAAAAAACGGTGACATTTTTCTGATGATGGGGAAATGAACCTGCTCAAAGCTGCCAATCTCCCCGTGAGCCTTTGGACTTGCTTCATGTTTGACAGTTGGTCCGGGATATCTTTGATGGCCTTGATCTTTTCAGGGTTTACCTCAATTCCCCTTTGTGATACTAGAAATTCCAAAAACTTACCAGAGCTGTCCCTGAACGCGATTTCTCGGGGTTAAGTTTCATATTATGCTTCCTTAATATGTCAAAAGTTTCTTGCAGATGTTTTAGGTGATCACCTACATTTAAAGACTTAACGAGCATATCGTTAATATAAACTTCCATAGTTTTTCCTATTTGTTTTGCAAACATCTTATTCACGAGCCGTTGATAAGTGGCTCCAGCATTTTTCAATCCGAAGGGCATCACATTATAGCAATATGTACCAAATCTTTTATAAACGAAGTCTTTTTCTGATCCTCCGGTTCATCTTAATTTTATTGTATCCCGAATAAGTATCAAGGAGACTCATTAACTTGTGCCCCACCGTAGCATCAATCATTTGACGATGTTTGGCAGTGGGAACGAATCTATCGGGCACGCCTTATTCAAATCTTTATAATCTACACACATGCGAAATTTATTGTTCTTCTTAGGAACTGCTATTACACTAGCTAGCCAGTATGGATACTTTACCTCTCGGATCAAACCGATAGTAAGTAAATGAGTTACTTCTTCCTTAACGAATTTATTCCTGGCTTCTGCAATAGGGCGTTTCTTTGTGTCTTACCGGAGGTACTTTGGGATCCAAACTTAACTTGTGTACGAATCCATTAGGATACCTGTCATATCCACATGCGACCAAGCAAAATAATGGGCATTATATTTAAGAAATTTAATAAAGCCAGACCTGAGCTCAGGATGCAGTCCTGTTCCCAAGTGGAATTTCCTTTCTAAGAATTCTTCTAACAACGCAACTTGCTCAAGCTCTTCCAATGTGGATTTCCTTACATCCGTCTCTTCTGGAACCTGAAAATATCACCGCACCTAATAAAATTCTAACATTTCTGCCCCCGGACTTACTTCATCTAGTTCGGGAGCGGGTGCTGGTTCCTGTGATTGCTACGCCGCGTGTTCCTTTCTTTTGCTACTGGAGATTGAAATTGCATTCATCTCTCTTGCTGCCGGTTGGTCACCCCTTATCTGCTTAACTCCTTCTAGCGTTGGAACTTCAGCAATTGATGATATGTCGATGGTACAACTTTTATTTCGTGCAACCACGACCTTCCCATAATTATGTTATATCCCATATTACTATCTACCACTTCGAAAAGAGTTTCTTTCATTACTCTTTTGGAGTTTCTAGGTAACAAAATCTCTCCTCGGGTTGTCACGCTTTCAATGAATCCGGCGAGGAGTTTTGTGGCCGGAATGATGCTTCCTGTGAGTTTAACTTGCTCCAATACTCTCCACTGTATGATATTGGCTGAACTTCCTAGATCCACTAGAACACGTTTAATCTTAAAATATAGCACATTTAAAGAAATTATTAGTGCGTCGTTGTGCGGCAGCAACAATCCGTCTGCATCCTCCTCCGTGAAAGTGATATCGTCTTTGGCGACTTCCCGGAGCCTTTTGTTATGGGTTATTGATACTTTTGTCTTTTTTGCTGCCGAAAAGGTGACCCAGTTGATCTCGTTCCCTCCGAAGATCGTGTTGATCGTTTGGCGCGAGGGATCTTCTCCTACTTTCGAGGGTTCCGCGTTGTCCCTGTTACGACCATAATTGTTCTTAGCTCGGTCACTCAAGAATTCTCTGAGATGACCATTCTTCAACAGTGTTGCCACTTCTTCCCAGAGGTATCGACAGTCCCCTGTCCAGTGGCCATTCATCTCGTGGTACTCACACCACGAGTTGGGATCCCTCTGGCTGGGATCAGATCTCATTTGTTTCAGGAACCATGCTTCTTTGATATTTCTCATGGCTGACACCAACTCCACTACATTGACGTTGAAAATTTATTCTGACAGCTTGGAGTAGGAAGGATCCACACCCTTGATGCTTCTTTATCCTGTAATGATCTATTGTTCCGATCGCGATCAGTTCTTTTGTCGATGGCGAACCTGTCCGCTGACCGAAAGCCTTTGTCGCGGCCTTCGGTATGTTCATAGGGCAAAAATTGACCCCTCGAAGACCATCTGTTCGTGTCAAAATCATCTTATGATTTTTCTCTGTTCTTTTCCCGTCCTTTTGTCGACGATGGAAAGCCAAACTGATCATCTTCTATCCTTATCTTTGATTCGTACCGGTTGTGGACATCTGTCCAAGTCGTTGCTTGAAACTCAAGCAGGCTTTCCTTCAATTTTCGGGAAGCGTATGAACTTCTCGGATTTATTCCTTGGTGAATGCTTCAGCCGCCCATTCATCTGGGACAACTGGGAGCAACATTCTTTCCTTTTGGAATCGGGTAACGAACTCTCATAGCAACTCGGGCTCTCCTTGTGCAATCATGAATATGCCGGCCTTTAGAGCCTGTAATTATCTGGCCCCGACATGAGCCTTGATGAAAGAGTCCGCGAGCATCTCAAAGGAGTCTATGGAATGCTCAGGTAACAGTGAATATCACGTCAAGGCTCCCCTCGTGGGAGTCTTTCAAAATTTCTTTAGCAAAACTGATTCAATTTTATGAGGAGCTAAATCACTTTCCTTCACCACCGTTATATAGGTGGTAATATGCTCTTGAAGGTCTAAAGTCCCATCATACTTTGGCACATCAAGCATTTTAAACCGCTTCGGGATTAATTTTGGTACCGCACTTGGCTTGTATGGCAATTGAGTATACTTCTTTGAGTCTGGACCTTTCAACACTGGTGGTGCGCTAGGGATTTGGTCCATGGGGGCTTTCACTTTCCTCATAAATCGTAAGAGTTCATTCTTGAAGGGATCATTTTCGTTATTGGTGCCGGATCCGCTCCCCCCAGCCCCATCAAAGCCATTTTCGCCCCTCGGGGTGTTATTGTCGATCCTCTGCGTTGTTTGATTTGCGGGAGTGCCAAGAGGAACCGGATCTCGTCTATTCGTATTATTCGAAGCCCCTGACAGTGCCTGCTTCAACTCCGTCACAACCTTGTCCTGTCGAGTGAGGTGTCCTAGAATGATCGCATGTTATTCTTGTAGGACCCTTACCGCATCAACGGCATGTTCCTCCTCAGCATCATCGGGAGTCGTCTCTCGAATACGTTGAGGATATTGCCTGTCATGCACCGTCGTGGCGTTATTCTCCTCATTGTGGGTGTCACTGATTGAGTCCTCGAAATGAGGTTGATCCCCTCGAACCTCGGGATTGTGCGTGTTGTTAACATCGTTATCTATCATTTTTTATGATTTCTTCTAAGACAAATTAATCAAAACACGTTAGTAGAAAAGGCAAGGATCAACTTAATTGCACGACTATCTAGGCCCCACGGTGGGCCCCAAGCTGTTTACGCGTAAAATGATACGGTTGAATTTATACGTGGTTTCTAGACAAGTTAATTAATTTGATCCTGAAATAATAAGATAATTGAATAAATATATAATACTAGCCTTGATAGGAAGATGAAATGACAAAAACAAAGACTCCGGTAGTGAAGCCTCCGGGCGCAATAGTAACAAGAACAGAAAATAAGAAGATAAAATTGATTAGAGCTTTGAGTAGAATGTAGTATTGGATTGCCAGAAAATTCGTCCCCTTACAATGATAGCAGAGGTCACTATTTATAGCTACGTCTAGGAAAGGAGGTACCAGGATCATGCCCTTCTTTAATGCCAATTATGAGGTCATTGATGAAGATGTAATGGTGAGCATAAATACCAAATTTCTTGTAACGTGCAACGTATTTAATGCTGTGAAATATTCTCCATTAAATGTTACCGGGCGAAGAGTATTTATTATATCCTTATGAGCGTTATTCTTTCCGGCGACAGACCGGACCGTTGCCTTTGGTTTTGGTCAATTGTAATACAAAAATCAATTTTGATGCTAAGAACTGAAAATTCACTAAAGTTTAAGGTTGAAAATTTTATATTACACCTCAAACGCTAAGATGATCAATGTAAAAAAGTTAATATGTACTCTATACAATGAAATACATATTTGTACCAAATTCAATAGACCGGGGACAATTTTGGCCTTTTCCATTATGAAAATGTTAGGAGTTATAAGGACATTGAAATGAAGTTGGAATAGGACTCTTCTGACTTTATGTAATTTTTTGGGGACCCCAAAAGGAAGTAGTAATGGTGCTTAGCCTTAGCCAAGAGAAAGAGAGAGGTCCCCCATAGAGCAGTATATATTATTAGAGTTGTCAACCGAGTGTTTTAATCACTTTCCTTGGCCAAGAAGA
>MCJB01050486.1:131293-144981 GCA_002018475.1 Nicotiana obtusifolia
CCCCCCCCCCCCAAATAGGCAAGAAGCTTATAATTATTAATGTCATTCATTCAAACATGTGGTTTTCTTCAGAAAGAAGATGAAGAAACTTCTTAATAAAAGTTAACAACTCCTTTTTTACAAACTTGAAGGGATCGTCTGCTACATGGGATAAAGATATTAATTTCGAAATAAAATTTGAGATTAATTTTATTTTATATTTAATTTGGGTATTAATTAATCCCGAAATAATTTTACACTAAAAATAATAAAATTAGTTATTCCATATAAAAAATAAAACAACTAATCCCATTAGATATCTAACCCCATCGGATATTCTGGAATATCCCACTCTAATATTACAATAAATCCCCGCTAAAGAACACCGACCTAGCTTGTCTTTCATCAATATTATTAGCTGTTAGGTTTGGTTGAGATAAAGAGATTAGAAAAGATTCTAGTTTGTGACACTGATTTTACACCTTGGATTGTCCCCTTATTATCATTAATTTGCTTTGATTGAATAATTTGCCCTCCACCGTCGTCATCAAACGCAAGTTTTGGAGATTTATAGATATAATCTGTATATATTAAAGAAATAAAGTTATCATATATAAAGTTTTTTAAATTTGAATTAAAATAAAAAAAAAATTTATCTTTTATTATTTATTATCATACTTAATTCGGTTAATGCTCATATGCAATTATGTTTGGAACTTTTGTTATCTTTTCTAATTATTTAAATACTACTTCGCCTCTGGCAAAAAGAAAAAAAAAACTACTCCATATAACTATAAAATTCTTTCACATTTATAATTCTATAATTATAGATTTGAATAAAGCGAATTTCTTTTAAAATATATATATAGCGAATTTCTTTTAAAATATATATATTTTCACGTCTATCTTTATGTAGATAACAAAAAGGAGTTAAAAACCGAATAAAAGTTTACTTACATATATAATGAAGTAAACCTATATGCCGGAGGAAAAAACATCAAAAATATCAGTCAATATTAAAAAAAAAAAAAATTCTTTTGAAGAATGTTCGTTTGAAGAGTCAATTTATATAAATGGACATCAAACAAATAACAAAACTTTGGCTATATAATTGCTATCATTAATTTCAATTTAGCACCTTCTAGGAATTGAAGGTATAAGCTGAAACCTCTTCATTTTGCTGCAGTCAAGCCAACATTGCAAAGGTATAATATTTTTTCGTTGAAGAATATTAGATTTGAATCATTAGATTATGTGAAAGGTTTTTTTTCTCGAATTCATCATTAGTATGTGAAAGGTTTTTTCTCTTGAATTCAATATGAGGTTGGTTTCTAATTGATAGTTTCCACGGCGATTTTCAAGTATAACAAAAAGTATATTTGTTTAAAAAACAAATTGGTATGATGTGAAATATCTTTTTAGAAAATGTAAACAAATTATTCGAAATGAGATTATTTTTTAAAATATAATATAATTTTAAAAATAAAAAGATAATTTTTTTTTTGAATTTTAGCAGAGAGTTTTTAAAATTATTATAATAGAAGTCATATCTATTCATATATTAAACGAATAAAGTTACCATATATAATTGGCATTGTGGTTAAGCCAAGTGGCAAGCTAATAAATGCCAATAGTATATGGTAAACTTTATTCTATATTTGACTATGTTAGTTATATATATATATATATATGTGTGTGTGTGTGTGTGTGTGTGTGTGTGTGTGTGTGTGTATTTATTTATTTATTTTCCAACTGCTGGTAAGTAAGTTTCCATGGCATCCCGAATTTTTCAATCGTCAATTGATTGCTGCAAATCAGAGAAACTAATCTCTTCTTTGAGCTTAAAATTGAAAGAAGAGGTGGAAGAAGAAGAACTCGTAGATATAGACGAGAGAGAGTGAAAGTAAGACATTTGAATGATTAAAAAGCTTCCTATCCTTGGCTCGAGAGACCAAGTGGTTTCATAAAGAAGTTATTCAAGTTCTTAACGCTACTGTATGTGGAAGAGTCAGATCTTGTGTTAAACTTCATAGATCTATACCTTTTAAGGCCTTGTAAGAGTTCTGTTCAGATTTTATCTTACTATAGTGCTTAGCATTAGATATGGAGGGTAGATCTGTAAGTATACTAATTCTTTTACTCAAAAGGGCTAATGTTTATGATTGTTCTACAAAGAATTACTTCTAAATGACTCAAAGATTTTTTAAACCATCTGCAAGCCTACCAGGTACATTTACAGGCATCACCTCGCCATAATCCCTGGGAACCACGCTTACAGTGCAGATCCGAAGGGATCCCAGTGCCATTTCAAAGATTCTTCGTAATACAAGCATATATTTGTAATATCTCAATATTTTAAGTGAGGATATATTGGACATTTAAAAAATAATTCAAGTCCAAAATAAAAAAGAAAAAAATTAAGGAACAAATTAAACTAATAAAATAAAATAAAACAAAAAAAAAAGAAAATCTAGTCAATTTAAAACAAAGGGAGGGAAAAAAAAGAGGAGAAAATGGAAAACAACTTAGTTCGGCAGAAGCAACACGCACAGAGGCGATCGAAAGTATCCACAAAGTGGGTTCACTCTGTTCTAGCAAAGGGATTTACAGAGAAGGGGAACAAGCTAGGTAATTGAATTATAAAACTTTTCCATGCCACTTTATAGAACCAAAGGAAATGTGAGGTTTCACTTTTTCTGCCATTGAAGAGGACCACAAGTATTCAACACAGAAAGCTAATTAAACAGAGAAGAAGAAGATTGATCGTAGGAGGTTGTACGGATCGCTCGAGGTGACGAGTTTGATATTTGACACAAGTACTGCAAGTAGTAATCTTACCGTAATTTGTGTTTTCATAACTTTCATGATTTACACATGATTTTTAATATGAAAATGTTACCGATTATTTTGAGTTGTATGTGGGACAAGTCTTTTTACTCAATATGAAACCGAAATAGTTATTTGAGATAAGTACCGTGATTTTAAATATTTTCGTTGTCACTAGATCTGTTTTACCATTACTTGAATTTACTGTTATCGAAAGGAAATTATATGATTTGACAAGAACTGAAATGCCCTATATTGGTTTAAAATAGTTTCTACGAGTATATACGGATTACAAAGACAAGTATAAATGGGAGTAGACATTGAAGGATCCCGTAACTAACGGCGGGTTCGTTAGACCTGATGCACCTTGTAATTACTGATTACCGTTATAGGCCTCTCTAGTGGGAAGGTAGAACTAGCATACCGTTACTGATTTCCCTCGAGTAGGGACTACCGTTATAATGACTCCTGGTAAAGAAGTCCACAGTTATACCGATTACATGATCCGTTGAAACCTCCCAAAATGTGAATACTGATATTATACAGTGGTTACCGAGCTTATTACTGAATTGTAAATTATATTTTACTTCAACAAAAGCGTGATGAGACTGAAAATTATTTATTGCTTCTGAAAAGGCATTTTTATGTTATTTTCTCTTTGAGATACTAGCATGTTTCTGACATGTCCCCAAATAAAAACGGTTGTGGTTAAGTGTTATTACTCACTGAGCTAGCGACTCATTCCCCGCTAATTTTTTTTTACAGAGATAGCAGTTGACGCAGACGAGGATCTCGTTAGTTAGAGCGCACAGGTTGATATTTCTCGGTGAGCCTCGCACTTGTTCGCGTGGGCAGAGATTTTACTTATTGTTATGGTCTTTTCATTGAATTCTTAGAGTCGCTCCATAGTCATTATTTTAGTGTCATGCGTATTCTTTCGTTATTATAGTCTTATGTTGAGTATTGTTCTCATTTATCAAAGTTGGAGATAAATTAGTTTCTAGTAGTTAGTTGATGGTTTAGTTATGGTGGAGACTTATATTGGTTAATTGACAAGTTATCAATTATTTTGGTATAATATTAGAATGTTTGGTTGTTGATTTAAGACAGGAAAGTTTTGGGATGGTCCAAAAACAGGGGAAGCTCTGTCCGATTTTCTGTAAAATTTTCGATGAGGCTTACTTGGGAGCACTTGCTCCTAAGCGCCAGTCACAATCCTAAATTGGGTCGTGACAAAGTTGGTATCAGAGCTTAGGCTTTAAGTCCCGAGTCATGGAGCAATGTTTAGTAGAGTTTTGTTCATGGGTATGTAGACGCCCATACTTATGATCTCGAGGCTACTAAACATTTAGGAATATTTTCCCTTCTTTCATTCTTTGATCTTGCGGTGAGATAACTTGAGATTGACTTTGGAATATTTCTTTCGCAGATGGCTAGGACACGCACACCCTCATCTGCTGGACGTGGTGCTACCCGGGGTGGCGGTCAAGTTGGGGTTCATCAAACTAGAAGACAGACTGCTCCTCAACCTCAAGTTGGGAACATGGGTCAAACCAAGCTGTTATGCCAGATCAAGTGCAAGAGCAAGGAGTTCATAACGCTCCACCACCAGTACCAACAGTTGTACCTACTGTTGCCTTACCTGCAGATGCAGTTGCCAGGTTATTGAATGTGTTAGAGGCATTGTTGCCTACTCAGGGCGGAAGTTCAGCTCCTCAGGCTACTTTACAAACACAAGCACCTACAAAGACTCAGCCTTTCGAGAATAAAGAAGTATCTCTACACGAGTTCCTGAAATTGAAATCACAAAATTCACAGGTTCCGATAATTCAGCAGATCCTCAAAGTTTCTTGGATGGGACACTTAAGGCATTACGTGCTCTTGGATGTTCTAGTGAGAGAGCCGTGGAGCTTGCAGCATACAAACTAGAGGATATGGCCAACACATGGTATGAAACGGTATTGCTGGAAAGGCCAGCAGGAGCACCACCACTGACATGGGACGAGTTCACTAAGTTGTTCAAGAATCATTTTCTTCCAGACAGTCTGATGCAACAATATGCTAGAGACTTTGAGAGATTGGTTCAGACTCCAGATATGGATGTGTCAACATATAACACTAAGTTCTGTAAGCTGGCTATATATGCTCCTCACTTAGTGCCTACCGAAAAAGATCGAGTTCAGAGGTTTGTTGATGGATTGGTTAGTCGTCTATACACTGCAGTAGCCCCACAGATGAAGACTTTATCCTACTCTGATGTAGTCGACCTTGCTAGAAAGATTGAAAACAAGGGACGTGAGGAGCGTGCAGCTAGTGATTTACGTAAGAAAGCCAAAACAGGAGGGGCTTTTAGTGGTGGTTTTAGTGAAAATAGAAGAGCAGGAAATCAGGAACAACAACAACAGGGTTCTCAAACAGGAACACACATGTCTTCACAGTCCACAAACAGACCACATTACAGACAAGGTAATAGGGGACCATCATCTTCTGGACACGTAATTCTGGGCAGATATATGCCACTACTCCAGTCTTCCAGACTTGTGGTAGATCACATTTGGGCCAATGTCGTGTTCTAACTGGAGAGTGCTTTCGGTGTGGCCAGTTGGAACATCACTTGAGGGATTGCCCTCAGCCTCCGAGAAATTTAAAACAGGTTTCTATTCAGTCAGTTGCACCGACTCAGACTACTCGTAATGCTTCAGGTGCTACAGGTACAGGAAATAGAGGTCAAGGTGCTGGAGACCGTGCTACTGTGAATCAAGGACAAGGCAATGTTGGTAGAGGTCAGGCGAGAGTTTTTGCATTTACTAGACAGGATTCTCAGGCCTCGAATACAGTGGTTACAGTTATTCTTTCTGTCTGTTCATTTTATGCACTTGCGTTGATTGATCCGAGATCTACTCACTCCTATGTGTCCTCGTACTTTGCTTTGAGATTTAGTAGACAGCCCGAGCTATTGAATGATCCTTTTCTAGTTGATACACCTGTTGGAGAGTTTCTATTAGCTGAATACGTGTATCGTGCTTGTCAGATTCGGGTTGAGGTTAGAGATACTCTAGCTGACCTTTTTGTACTTGATATGATTGACTTTGACATGCTGATGGGAATGGACCGGTTATCTTCTTGCTATGCTATAGTCGATTGTCATGCAAAGATACTTAAGTTTGAGATACCAAAAGAACCTAGTTTTATTCTAAGAGGGAGTTAGGTTTCAGAGACTTGCAAAATTGTATCTTTTATGAAGGCTCAACGACTTCTGAAGAAAGATTGCTTGGGTCTCTTAGCTATTGTAAAGCCGTTTCTAGATAGATTTGTAATAGTATTTATTGATGACATACTGATATATTCTCGTAGTCAAAGAGAACACGAGAATCATCTCAGGACTGTTTTGCAGACATTGCGAGAACATCGACTTTATGGACCAATTTATTTCGACTGTTTTCCTAACTTTACAGTCTCCCTTAAAGATAGAAGTATTTTAGATGCCTTGACCCCTAAATGTTAAGACTTCTAGTTATAAGACTAAAGCTGGCTCTCTTCCAGTAGCAATTATTTACAGAATCCAATATAAGGCAATGAGTTCTGCCTTTAACACTTAAGCTATGAGAACTACTCATAAAGGTGAAACAGTTCTCTTCCAGACAGACCTGCAAAGGTCTCATCTGTCTATCCCAAGACCAATCTCTTGGAATCAGGTTTTCCTCCCAGAAAATTGGCTTCTGCAGGATGCCACTCCTGCTCAAAAGCCACAAAACACGACGATTTTTCAGATCCAACAACTCCCTTCCGGATCTGTGCTAGTTTCCTTTCAGAGGTCCCTTAGCCAAAGAGTAAGTTCCTCTGCCTCTTCACAGTCTGAAATTCCACAGATTCATTATGCTAGACATTCAGTGTCTTCATATCCTACTAGAATCGAGACAGTAGACTTCGAATCTAGAGTTCCACAAGCTAGGTATAAGGTAGAAAAACCAGAAACGGTTCCCTCTGCCGACACTATCTACAAATGACCAGATTCTCCTACCTACACGTCACTAGGTGCCGAATTAGGAGATAATAACATCGTTGGTGCTTTGGAGATAGAATTTGAAATTGATAAAAAGGGTCTCCAAAAGAAATTTTACTCTCCTGAAAATCTTTTCAAAAGAACTTGGCTTTTAGAAAAATATAAAGGAGAAGAAAGAAAGAAAATTCAAACAATTTTCTATGATAGTCTAAATGTCATTAGACAACAAATTAATTTCTTTGAATGGTTTGAAATTTATGCTGATTATAACCAGATCGATTTCCCTTTTTCAAACTCAATTAATATTTCAAAAATATGGAAAACCAATATTGGCGAAGAAGTTATTTTCGAACTTCCTCCGTCACAATGATTTTCGACAAACTTTGCTAGCTGCTCCATTACAGCCTCACCTTTCAAAAAGAGAGCTGACACTGAGCCGATCACTGGCAAAGATATTAAAAATATTTTTGAACAAAATAATTACACTAACAAGTATTTGTAAACTCTTGGAGAATACTTGGTTTCAAATTCATCTTCAGCTTCTCTGAAGAAACCAACAGTAGGAACCTCTACTCCTACAACTCCTTTATTTAAACCATACGAGATCCCTAGAACCCATACTAGAGAACTTGTTATGCACCGCTCTACAGATTCTCCCAAACTCTCTGAACTACGACTGAGAATAGCGGAAATAGAAAAATCCTTAACAATCCAGGACACTCCAGTCCGACAGACGGAAGATTCTTCTTCTAAGATCGTAGGAGCTCTAGGAGATACCGATTCTGATAATGAATCTGAAAAATTTTCACAAATTTCTCTAGAAGACAAGCCTCCTCTAGAAATGGCACCTATTAAGTCTGAATTTTTCAACTGGCGAAAGTCTCAAAAACTCTATTACCTTAGGGCTACACATCCAGATTAGTCTTAGAAGAAAGACCCAACACCATGCAGAATAATTATAATACTCATAATATCTATAAGTGGAATATCGATGGATGTTCTGAATATAATATTCTTGCCAAATTACAGCAGATGACCATGGTAGCAACTGCTTACAAAACCTCCCACAACTGTTCCGACCAGAGTACTACCCATATCTTAGTCGCTGGTTTTACAGGCCAACTTAAGGGATGATGGGATACCCACTTAAGTGATGAGGAAAAATAACAAAATTTTCAAGCCGTAAAATTAGATGAATTAGGACAACCAATCCTAAAAGATGGTGAAACAATTCCTGATTCCATCAACGTGATGATTTACACAATCATCAAAACATTCGTAGGTTGCCCAGGTATCTTTAGAGAAAAATCCTCTGAAATACTTAACAATCTCAAGTGCAAAACTCTTTCAGATTTTAGGTGGTATAAGGATTCCTTCTTGACAAGGATCTACGAAAGACCAGATAGGAACCTCCCTTATTGGAAAGAGAAACTCCTAGATGGCTTGCCTAAGTCCCTTAGAGATTTAGTCAAAGAAGAATTTCGAAATTAATATTCCGGTGATATTGTTCCTTACGATCAAATCACCTATGGCCAGATAGTTAGCCAAATTCAACAAGTTGCTCTTAAAATCTGTAGGCAAGACAAAATGCTTTCCACGCTTGAAACATTTGCCAGTGGAAGTAGAAGTCTTGCCATCTTTAGTAAAGGATTTGGGAGACTTATTTTTTGTGTAGGAAAGTTTCCTATTCCTGTTGGAATTCTATTTTCTAATATTAGAAGAATCAGGTTTTGAACTTCTCTTCCTATGAGATTTATCTTGAAGATCACCAATTACTTCAAGAAGAAGATCTTGTTCTTTCATGAGAACATTGATCTGAGGGAGGTCATCTTGGTCAGACTCCCCTGAAGATGTAGTAGACGAATTTAAGTAATCTTCTAGGATGTTCTTAAATTGTTCGTCGTCGGACATTTCATTATTTGTAATATCCAAAGATTCACTTAATTCAACAAGCAATTTCTCTATTTTGTTTAGAGTAGGTTCGTCAAGTTGTAGGAAAAATTGATAAAATAGCTTGCCCCATCTGGCGAAAATATGTTTGAAGTAATATTTTGCATATCTTTTTGCAAAACAGACTTTGCTGCCTTGCAGTCAATGCGAAGCAAAAACTTTTGGTTTAATAAATGTGATTGAAATTTCGATATGCATAAAACAATTGCCAAAATTTCTTTTTTAATTGTTGGATAGTTCTGTTGTGAGCTATTCCGGTGTTTTGATGTAAAAGCAATGATACTCTCTTTATATGTGTGTGTGTGTGTGTGTGTGTGTGTATATATATATATATATATATATATATATACACACACACTTTATATATATAAATAACTGAATTAAATTAAAGGCATAATTTTGAATTTACAGATAAAGTTTATAAATTTGAATTAAAATAAAATAGAAATTTATCTTTTATTATTTGTTATCATACTTAATTCGGTTAATGTTCATATGCAATCATGTTTGGAAATTTTGTTATCTTTTATAATTATTTAAATACTACTTTGCCTCTGGCAAAAAAGAAAAAAAAAACTACTCCATATAACTATAAAATTCTTTCACATTTAAAACCCTATAATTATAGTTCTTTAAAACACTATAGCTAGATTTGAATAAAGCGATTTTTAAAAAAATAAATGTTATATATATATAATATATATATATATAATATATATATATATATATATATATATATATATATATATATATATATATATATATATATAGGGTACACGTCTATGTTTATCTAGATAACAAAAAGGAGTTTAAAAATCGAATAAAAGTTTACTTACATATATAATGAAGTAAACCTATATGCTGGAGAAAAAAAATCACAAAAATGAATCAATATTCAAGAGAAAAAAAAAATTCTTTTGAAGAATGTTCGTTCGAAGAGTCAATTCATATAAATGGACATCAAACAAATAACAAAACTTTGGCTATGCAATTGCTATCATTAATTTCAATTTAGCACCTTCTAGTAATTGAAGGGTATAAGCTGAAACCTCTTCATTTAGCTATAGTCAAGCCAACATTGCAAAGGTATAATATTTTTTTCGTTGAAGAATATTAGTTTTGAATCATTAGATTATGAGAAAGGTTTTTCTTCTCTTCGAATTCATCATTAGATTATGTGAAAGGTTTTTTTTCTCGAATTCAACAGGAGAGTATTGGTTTTTAATTGATAGTTTCTATAGCGATTTTCAAGTGTAACAAAAAGTATATTTGTTTAAAAACTAAAAGTGGTATGACGTAAAATATTTTTTAGAAAATGTAAACAAATTATTCTAAATGAGATTATTTTTTAAAATATAATGTAATTTTAAAAATAGAAAGATAAGATATTTTTGAATTTTAGTAGAGAGTTTTTAAAATTATTATAATAGAAGTCATATCATGGATAAAATCAAGAAACCATCATATGGAATATTTACATAAATATTCGGCCAGATGTATTGTTTACTTTTTACAGCTAATATACATAGATAATATACCGACAACACACGATTATACACATATTATATATGGATTACATATAAATTACACATCCTTCAATTTTTTAATTTAAGTGGTTGGATGAGCACCTATTTAGGTTGGTTAGATAAAGCCAACAGAAAAATATGAAAGAATTTCAACCAAAGAATAAAAATATAAATAAAGTTCTTATGTGGACAAGTTATATTAAAACTCATCCTTTTATAGATTATAAGATAAAGATATCTTAGAATATATTTTTTTAATTTACATTTTGTGTCGTTTTTAAAAAATCACTATTACTAATAAACAGATATGATATTCAAATTTGAATATAAATGCAATTTGAGTAGTTTACATTAAAGTTAAACCAAGTATAGTGTCGCGAAAAAATTATTTGGCAATTTTAAGATAATATATGCGATATTATATAATAACAATCAACTAATTTAATATTTAATGATTCAAAGAACAAAAAATCTGTATACATAGCATATTCAAAATTTAAAATCTGTGGCTAGAGATATCGATAAACTCAAATAGAGTCATACTAAAATAAAGTTCACCGGTTAAAGAATCATTTAAATTTTTAGATAGCCGATTAAAGTGAATTTTAAATTAAGGATAATATCTTCACTTGCATCATTATAAAGATAATCATTACTGAAATATATATAAGCTTTAGAAATTGAAATTTCAAAATAGAAATATTTTTTGAAGGATAACAGCACACCAAATAAAAGTTCTAGTCGTGTTAAAAGAGTCAAGTCATAACCAAAAATCGTTCATATTGTATCAACCTTTGTGCTTTTCCATAAATACGAGTTATTATTTCGATTTGTGGCTATTTTTTGGTTCCAATGACATCAATAAGAATGGTGTAAAAATAAAATTATCACTACGAGATTTGAAAAAAGTTAGTCTTTTTTCATTTAGTGTTTCTTAATTAATATCTAATGATTATCTATAATTACTAGAAGGTTTAAATTTTAAGGTTAGTAACATATAATTCAAATAACTCGGATATTTAACATGGTTAATATCAAATATCAAAATGGAGTCATACTGGGGAAAACAATTCACTAGCTAAATAATTTTTAAATGTTTAGATAGCTGACTAAAATGAGTTTTGAATTAAGGATAATATTCACACTTCCATTATTGTAAAAATAATTATTATTGAAAAATAAAGTCTTAGAAACTGAAATTTTTAAATAGAAATATTTTTTGAAAGATATCAACACACCAAATAAGAGTTTAAGTAATAGCGAAAGAGTCAAATCATATCCAGAGAGTCCTTCATAGTCTCAACCTTTGATTATTTTGCCATAAATATGGGTTATTATTTTGCTTCCTAACTATTTTTAGGATCCAATGACACCGGCGAGAATGGTACAAAAAAATAGAATTATAACTAGGAGATTTGAGAAATAATTAATCTTTTTCACGTAGTGTTTCTTAATTAATATCCAATGATTATCTATATTTATCGAGAAGGTTTAAATTTTAAGATTATTTACATATAATCCAAATAACTCAAATATTTGATATGATTAGTGTTCGCTCATTCGCGCAGGTGCCAATACTAATTCTTCCAATTATACTACTTTTCTTTATACTTCAATGAAACAATACGAATGAGAATAAATTATTGTCTGTAATAAAGGACGTAATTATACTACTTATCATTTAGTTTTGACAAGCAAATTAAATGATCCGTTAGGCTTGCGAATAGAGTGCCACATTTGTAGCTGAAAAGATTGGGAGTTAATATATAAGGCATATGAATCTCTTAATCGTGTGAGACATTTTAGAAAAATCGTATGTGCTTTGTCCAAAGCGGACAATATGACACCATACTAAGAATATATGTGGACTGGTTTAGCCCAACAATTGGTATTAGAGCCCAGGTTCGACGGGACGAGTATGGTGATGGCTGAGTGATGGCATGAGGCTCGAGTTACTTATCCTTGCAAGCTTGGAGACGCGCATATAACAAGAAGCTAATTGCGGGTTTCGATTGTCATAAATGCTCTAAAGATGTGGGTGACACAAAGTGAATCTCTAAAATTAACTTGTGGATCGTGGTAGTTTGCCACGTGGAACTTAGTTTAAGGGGAGATTGTTAGGTGTGCGAACAAAGTCCCATATTGGTAGCTGAAAAGATTGGGAGTCTACATGTGTAGGAATCTCTTAACTGTGTGAGGCCTTTTGGAAAATTGTGCGGGTTTGATCCAAAACGTACAATATCCTACCATGTTAAGATTATATATATTTGATCAGATTTAGCCCAAGACGGCCCTCGAAAATTGATAACTACAGAATCTAGGGGTGGGCATGAAATCCGAAATATCGAATTCCGAACCGAATCGAATTAATTTGGTATTTCAGTATCAGTTTTTTCGGTATTTCGGTATTCTTTAGTATAGATATTTTGATATTTCAATATTTTGGTATTTCGGTATGGTACTCAGTATTGAGGTTTTGATATTTAAGTCCAAGCTAAGACTGGCTAATGGTCCGGTTCTAACCGGACCGGACCGGTTCGGGGCCGGAAACCGGCCCGAAACGGTCAGGACCGGTTAGAACCGGACCAAATACACGAGGGGGGGTTGGGGTCCGGTCACGAAACGGCTCAGGGATTTAAAACCGGACGAAACCGGTACTGTGGGGGCCGGACCGGACCGGACCGGACCGGACCGGAAATCTGGGCAGCTTCTTCCTCTTTAAATTATAGCCGTTGCCAACGGCTATATTGATGAAATAGCCGTTGGGCAACGGCCAAAAACGGCTCTTTGCACCCCATAACCCCTCCATAACCCCCCTAACTATTTTTTCTTATAAATACCCTATTATTTCATCATATTATTCACAAAAATCATCAAACTCTCTCTAATTCTCTCAAAATCATCTACAATATTGTTATTTTGTTACATTGGCTACTT
This sequence comes from Nicotiana obtusifolia, assembly GCA_002018475.1. Classification (NCBI taxonomy): domain Eukaryota; kingdom Viridiplantae; phylum Streptophyta; class Magnoliopsida; order Solanales; family Solanaceae; genus Nicotiana; species Nicotiana obtusifolia. The sequence continues at coordinate 144,515 of MCJB01050486.1, forward strand.
GTGTAAAGTTTAACTTCTACAATTTTGGCTATTATTTATCAAGTGTTACTTGGAGTTGCTAAATTGCTATCAATTGAAGCTTCAAGTTTCAACTTCATTTCAATTATACGGCTATATTGGTTGGTCGTTCCTATCTCTACTCTTTAATTATTCTTTTGTGAAATATTTATTTTATTGGTTGTTATTTTATTTGCTTATTGCTATAAATTATAGTTATGTCTCAAAGAGGTTCAATTGGAACTGGTAGTGTAGGGAGGGCACGTGGTCGTTCGGGAAATAAGGGTAAAGGAATTATGGGTAGTTCTACTTCTAATCAACACGTAGAGGAACATCAATATTATCATGATTTTAGCTCCTTTAACCCACTTGATTCACAAAACGTAGAAGCAGAATTTAATTATGAAACTGGGGTTAATTTAGAAGAACAACGTGAATTTGAGGCTAGTCCACCTGAAGTCCAGTCCGAC
>MCJB01050487.1:6512-28059 GCA_002018475.1 Nicotiana obtusifolia
ATTCAACAGAAAAGCTTGTGCCAAAGCAAACAACGTCAGCCGATTAATAAAACTTGAATAAATAGCAAATAAAAGCTGTAATTGGTAAAGTAGTAGAATTTTTAAGTCCCCGGCAACGGCGCCAAAAACTTGTTGCTTCCTTACGCACACGCAAGTATACGTGATCGACAAGTAATATAGGACAATGAGTCCGGATTATCGTACCCAAGGGACTTAAGTTAACTACTTTATAACAACTATTATCGTTATTTAATCAAGCAAAAATCACTGTTTAGTATATAGTTTAGTCTAAATTGTAATTCTAATTTAAATCTAGAAATTGCAAAGAACAAAGATGTATTTTTGTAATCAATAAAACAAAGATTCCAGGGTTGTGATTTACTTCCAATCCTATTGCGTTCTAATTAACTTATCGTTCATATAGTTAATGTAAGATTGCTAATTAATCGATAATGATACTCATAGCCTTCTTCCGAAGTACTATTCGCCTATTCCTAACAAGATTAATGCCTATATTCCTATGGAATTAATCTAGCAAGAATGCATGAAGAACACGATTTTATAATTAAGCATGGTGATTAAGTATATTCCTATCTTAACCACGAATCCGCTCTTTTTTACAAAGTTAAGAACATGCTTTCTTCAATCCTTATTTTAATCTAGACTTAGTTTTCTCAAACATCTTTTAGATAATTGATAGAACTTAATTGGTGGCCAAAACAATTAAGCAATTTAGCATAGAATTGAAGAAACAATCTTATCCACATTAACTATTAAAACGAAATCATCAAGTTAGAAACACAATATTCATGGCTAATCACGACCCCGGAACAAAGGGTGATTAGCCACTCATGTTCAACAAAATCAAATAACTAAGTAAGAAAAACTAAAATAAAGATACTAGTTTGGATTGATGAACTGAGAAATTGTTGATGTTGTTGATGTTCCTAGGCTTCCTTTTGCTCCAAAATCACGTTCTCTCTCTCTTAGTAGGTTTAGGGGTGTTTATATAGGAGATAGGAAGGGTTGGGGTTGACTTGGGGGTCTTCTAGACGAAGTAGGAGACAATTTCCGGAATCAGTCCCCTGGCCAGCGCCCCCCAGGGGACTGAAGGCAGTGTTGATTTCGTGCTCTCTGTCTCCAGCGCCACAGGCAGCGCTGGGCGCTGGCCTGTGTGCTGGTTTCCTCCTTTGTTCGTTTCTTCTTGTTTTAGCTCGTTTCTTCCCCGGTTTCGTCCCCGATTGCTTTTAACTCATTCCTACACATAAAAACACATTATATTAACATGAATCAATGTGATTAACATCCAAATCCAAACAAACAAGAGCTAAATATGGGATAATTTATACATTATTTAATATCTTCTCTACCAATTATCAATAATCAAAGGACAGGCTCAATTTTGAATTTTGAAAAGGCTCAAAGGCCTTGCTTGCATTCCTACTTTTCTCATGGTGTTGAAATTTATTTTTTAATTTATTAAAGTGATAGATAATACGAGACGCAAATGAAGCGTGCATTTTGAAGATTTGCCATCTACGTTATGAAAGGTCCCAAACTGTCTGTATTTTGAAGATTTTATCAAATGGAGTTTTCCATCGTCTTGCTCTCTAGCTGTACTTTCATTCAACAATAGTTAAAAGCCTAAAGCAGCTTATCAAATTTAGTGTTTTGGTTAGGTTAAGAAATTTATCTCATCTCTTACTTATTACATCAGCTATTGGATTTACAAGGTTTGCGGAAGCGGGTGAATAGTCTGACAAACCCTCAGTCAAAGTGGCAGTACCTATTGATGCTCCTAAAGTTCTTAAATTGGTCATGGAAAGGCTCGTAAATTCTTAAAGCATCCGTATGCTATTATATCTCTTATTCAGCCAATGTTATTTGTTTTTTTAGAGATACTTGAAACTTCATTCAAATTTTAATTGTACTATAAGCTGCTGCACATTTCTGTTTTTCTTTAACTCACATTGTCATTTTAGTTACTTGCATATCAGTTTGAACAGTGCATTATTTTTCCATACCAGAAAAGTTCTATGATATCGTGATCATATTTGAACAGTGCATTATTTATCTTTTGATGCATTAACTCAACCAATATTTTGATTATTATAGGATAAATTTGAGAGTGTTGACATGAATGATCAATGTGATCATAACTTGGGATGGATGACAGAATTATGGAACAAGTGGAGAGTATACTTGCATGCAAAATATGTGAAGGATAAGCCAATCCAACATGCTCTTATGAATATTTCAAAGGGAGTAGACAAGCAAGAATGGGAATGGTTAGTAAAGAAACATTTTTCTTCCGAAAATTTTCTGATATGCACGATTTAGTAATCTATTTCGCCAAAGATCTGTAGTCTGATTCCCCTCCCTAGCACCAGATATCTTTTTTCCGCTATATCTAGAATCAAACCTAAGTATACTATTTAGGTTTATTACAATAATTATATTTAAGCTTATTGTTTCACAAAGGCAAGAAGCAATAGGAATGCAGCAAACCAAGCTAAGTTGAAGATGCTTCATCATAGTGGTAGCAAGCATATTCGAGAGATAATTTATCAAATGTATTATTATAAAATCTCTATTTTCCTAAAGGAAAATTTTACGAGGTGTTTTTTGTCATGTTTGCCTTTGATGTAGAAGGCAGAAAAGATGGCAATCCACCAGATTTAATTTGGCAACAATTTACTTTGAGACTCGTAAGAAAAATAACAAGCTTGTTGAACGTGAAGCAATTGAAAAACATGTATATTTGGTAAACTGAATATGTAAATTACTTGAAATTAATATGGGTTCTAATATAAAATATTTCTTCATATGTTTTATAGGCTTTTATTGAAGAAATAGTTCAATCAAATCCATCTCTACCTACCTTAGAGATAGTAGAAAAATGTTGTGCACCTCAAACTCGTAGCTATGTATTTGGCTTTGGGGTGAAATAAAGGCGAAAGACTTGAAAGGTGACACTTCTTTAAAGGCTGAATTATTATCCACGCTGCGTTCAACTCGAGAGGAAAACAAATCTTTGAATAGGGAAAACAAACGCTTACATGATCGCTTGTCTACCTTAGAAGATGAGATGAAATAAATGAGGAAAATGAAGGAAGTCTTTGCTGCCAAAAATCACATGTCTCGCCTTCGACGTCGCACGTTTCAACTGAACGACCACTATTTTTGTCTGCTGACCAAGTTAGTAACAATATACCCTACTTTTTAATTTTTTTTTGTTGATATATATGGTCATTTCTCTCTTATTGCTATCGCTGTTGCATTCATGCATTTATATTCCTTCAAATTAAACACTACGGGTAGACGAAGCCTTGTCAGTTATACTGGAAGGTCCTTGTGTTTTTATCTTCATTCCCATCTTAACTATATTGCTAAACCAACTTTAAGTTATAATTCAAGTGGTTTCTCGTTTCATCTTCATTCCCATCTTAGCTATAAGCGTGTTAGACGGTGCTCTTAGTTTTACCTTCCAAGGCAGCCCAACAAACGAAAGACTTGGAGCAAAGGCTGGTGGAAAAATGTGTTTATAAAGCGGCCCAACCCGGTTGTCATCCAATGTCACTATCCCATTAGTTTCAAGGAAAGGAAAATGATATTTGTACCTAAGAAACATAGATAAGTTATTGAATACTTCATCCTCCATCAATTTGACTATCTTACAAGATTATTAGCAATTATTTTCGATTATAAAAGCATAAGTTAGAGATCTCTCACGGTGATTAGGAGGTCTGTAGTACCAAACTCACATAAATAATATTCATTTTAGTTGAAAATAACTTCTTTTTTTTAATAGAAACAGAGAAGTTTTCTCTCCTTCCGCTAAACTCACAATATCTCACCAAATTTGGGCTTTTACCTTTCTATAGACTATATTTTCAAGCTATAAGCTTGTTTCTGGTGTTCAGCTAAGCATCTTAATCTTTTGTTGGTATTTGTACCTTGATTCTTGTTTATTATTGTCTGTGAAGTGTTCTGGTCTTTCTCGTTATATTTGTAATTGTTCTTAGATTTAATTGGTCAACCTGTTATCACTTGATTTATGTGAATGGAGTTCGACTCTCTTAGTTCCTGACAAGTATGAATTTACTCCCAAAGCTTGTGTTTTCAGTATACATTCAAAGACTTGTTCCTTGAGTGGAGTGGCGACTTTGGCTCTGAATCTGACAGATCTGTTTGATAACCTGTGAACGATAGAAGAGAAAAAAAGACTCTGTATAGACAGTGGTCAATCTTTATTCTTTAGATTCTTGAGAGTTATAATATATGTAACTGATTAAGCTAAAACTTTCATATTCCTTATAAGTTCTTTAATCATTAGTACTTCTCCATAATGTGGTTCTATGTCATATTTGATGTTATGTTCAGAGTTGTTTTCAGTTAGGGCACATGTACTTTGACATCAGTTACTTTTCTTTGGCGAGTTCAGCAATCTGAAAAAAAAACTTGCATTTTCATATTTAAATTCTCAAGAATTATATTTCTTCCTTATAGTATTCTGCTCTTTTATGGCTATGTATTATAAGAAATATGATAAATACATTCTTTCCTATCTGATAGAATATATCCTTCATTTTGTTAAAATATATCACATGGGCTAATCCTGAAGCTACTTTGTTTCTTAGGATGACCATAATTTTTAAGGGAGCTTATGGCATGCTCTCTTGAATGGTAAATCCGGAGTTACCGTCCCGAGATTTATCGAACCGAAGTTTGATGTATCGTTCCAAAACTTTTATAATTAATTTTCTTATATTCCTGTACCCTTGTTGATATTGTTGGATAACACCTGATGAATTTAGACTGCTTTTGGGGTAAGCAGTTTTGCTAGTGTAAATTTACATATATTGCTTTACCAATAGTTATTCATCGTTTATTTCAAAATTTTGTACTTATTAAGGGTGGGCATAATACCGATCGAACCGAAAAAATCCGACCAAATCAAAAATTTCGATTTATTCAGTTTCGGTTTTTCGGTTTATTCGGTCAGTTTGCAGTTTATAGTTTTTAAAAGTTCGGTTTTCGGTTCGGTGATCAGTTTTAACGGTTCGGTTTTGGTTAAACCGAAAATTCGAATTTTTCAAAATGAGACCCAATTTTCAACTATGGAAAATGCTTTCAAGCATACATGTATCCATGCTCAAGTTTCATTTATCCATCTTACTGAGTTTTTTGAATAAATCAGGAAGATGTGGTTGATTTTATTTTTTCTTCTCTTTTTTATATTTTCTGTCAGGGCATTTCCTAAACTCCGATTACTATAATCTAAAGCCTACTTTGCATTCTAAGATATCTCAATTAGGTGAGATTTTGGTGGGATTTCTTATTTCTTTTGTCTTTTTTCTGTCAACAAGTAATTTATTTTTGTTGTTCCATACTATTTTTGCCATGGCTTGAAATCAAAAAATTGAACCGATTAAACCGAACCGAACATGAATAAACCAAACCGAGCCGAAGTTATTATGGTTCGATTTTGGTTATTAAAATCACAAACTGAAAACCGAATAAATCGAACTGAAATTCTACAAACCGAACCGAACCGACCGATGCACACCCCTAGTACTTACAGATTTTGAAGATTGAAGATACAAGTCAAGATGCAAGTTTGAAAGATACACAAGCTCATTATTATTTTGCTAGGAATGTTATGTAAAACTTGATATCATAGTCTAGCTCAGGATATTAGCTAAGTTATTTTTGTTAAGGTGTTGAGCAAATATTGAAACTAACATCATGGGATGTTAACATTGTAATTAATAACTTTATATATATATATATATATATATATATATATATATATATATATTACTTTTTTATATTTAGATTTTTTAATAGCAATTATATATTATTTGATAAAAATAACTTTTCTGTGACCTCGAGCTTTAGGTAATAAGATCGAGCTCAGAAATACGATCGTTAAAGTTACTACAGTTATTTTAAATAGGGACGAGTGTTGCTCATCTCTTAAAGATAAGTTACGACTAGTTAAAGACTGGTCGCTAAAACTGGTTAACGACCGAAAGCTATATATTTTCCATAATATATTTATCGTTTACTAGGGAGGAGAAAGGTGGTCGCTAAAACTTTTTACGACGGTAAAAATAAATAAATAAATAAATAAATTTTTTAAAAAAAAAAATATATATATATATATATATATTTTTTAATAATACTGGGACGAAATATGTAGTCTCTAAAGGTATTTAACGACTAGATTTTTTATCCGTCTGTAAAAGAATTTAACGATCAGGTTTCTGGACCCGTCATTATTGACCTTTAGCGGCGAAAGCGATTAAGACAGGTTGCGACCAGCATTTTCACGTCACAATTGGTTTATTAGGACCAGATTTGGATCTTTAGGGACCATCTTTCCCTTCCTTAAATGTCATTTTTCTTGTAGTGTTCCCTTTTTATTTTGGCATATTGATCAACTTCATAAGGTATCCTGATCGTGACTGGCACTGTGAAGGTGGGTTCTGAAATGGTATATACTAGAGGAACATATCTCTCATGTGTAGCGGTATGTGCCGCGAGTATGTGCGGGTTTTGGTTAGTGGTAAAGGTGACGACATCATGAGGAGGGGTATGAATTATGTTGGTACCAACTGGTAGGTTTTGCGGTGTTTGAACATAATTTGGTATGTAAGGGGTGTGTATATGAGGGTGTGGTGGGTTTGCAAGGGTTACTGGGGGTATAATCTGGGTGGTAGGGACTAAACTTGGGTTATTGTTTGCTTGGCGAGTAGTGGAAGGGAAGTGGTCGGGAACTGAATCTTGAGAAGGAAAACGGGGTGGTTGTGAAAGCGTTGTCACGGCCATATGAGCCAATTCCCGATTGTGTTGTACTTCCTCCCTCAATGATTCCATCTCTTGGGCCATCCTAGCCACATTCTTCATTCTATGTATCATCCTTCTCTCCCGATCGCCCTGGACTATCAGCTATTACCAAAGCGTGCTCGGTCGGGTTATCTGTCGCAGACATCTTCCCGTTCGATCTCAAGTTGTACTGTGGTTCCTCCAGTTTTGGGTCAACACAAACCAACTTTCTTTTGGAGAATAATAACAAAGCTATACATGAAAAGAAAAGAAGTTAGTTTTAGTGTTTGCACAAATATAGGCACACAGAGCAGTTAGTTCACGTATTCAAGCAAGCACGTTTCCTAAAGTTTGAGGGATCTCTCTTAGCCGGAGGTAGACCTAAATCGCGTATATTTGACAAACAATTAAATCTGACACATTAAGATCCAAAGAAAATTTTGGTTGTCATTGATAGTATTTGGATTCTAATAGGCAGGAGCAGAAGTTACATCATTATTTCCAACATTCATAGGATTAGATGGTCTCAAACAAACTCTCACTTAGGGAATGGAAAGGTTCAAATAAAAGATACAAGTGGGAAAAGGGGTGATATCAACCAACTTCTATTAACCATCCCGGAATCATTCCCCATCTCTTCTTCTTCTTCTTCTTCCGGTTCTTCCTCCGGGTCTTCTTCAAACTCTTCTTCATCATCTTTAAACTCAGGCTCTTCCTCTGGGTCTTCCTTTGGTTCTGTCTCAGACTCAATCTGTATATATTCAACCACTCAATCATCATCTTCAGGGGGTGGCTACATGTGATCAATCGATCCCGGGATCACTTGGCGATGCATGAGGGTACTCACGAGGTAGTGCAGCAAAATCTCATGATAAATTTGCAAAGCTGCCACTGAATCTCCAGCCAGGCTATTCCTTCCCTGCTTGGCCAGGCTAGCTCATCCTCTTCATTGATCCATACATCGTATTCCGGAGTACCACGAATTCTGACCCATTGGCATTGTGAAAAGATCATTCCACTCCTCCTAAACCTCTTTATCCTTGGTATCGGGATCTGCCCGTTGTATTCGTCTTCATACATTATCGTTCTCGTCCAGAGAGGTACATTTTGAATCAAACCAAAACTGCCTGAGAACTCGTAGGGATGAGTATGGGGATACCCTCAAGTCCTATCAGCTCGATAAAATACTTCTGGTGAGTCCTTAGAATTGCCCTTCCGCTCAACCATGACAACTTCCAGTTGATCCACTCTCCGTTTAAGTTGGTCAGCATCTCTCTCCATTCTTTCTGTCCATGCGGAGAGACCCAATGTCTCATTCTCTCACTGTCATTCTAAATCATGTTGCTAAGGTCTACAAAGAAATCAATTGTGGCCTCTCGCTAAAAGAAGTTCTCTGTGGCCCTAATTTGAAGCAACAAGTTGGAACCTTGAAGAAATCATACCCCCAAGAACATGCAGACAATGTCTATAGAATTTCTGCTTACACCATATGTACAAAAGTGGCCTGGAGGTTGCCCAGAATGTTGCCAAAACCACAGGCAGCAGATTGATATTGATCCTTCCTCTTCTTTGGGGGAAAACCAGCAGTCCCAGCAGCGCCAAAGAGAAGGTTATGGGTCGAAGATTTTCCCAAGTTTCCTGATCATACTAAAATTCTCCCAAATACCATTCATAGCTCTCACGATGTCCGAACCTGTTAAACAATTGGTCCAGGCTTACCCATCCATCTTCGATGTTCCTTAAACCTCGACTGTTTGCGAGACCCAAAGCATTAAGAAACCTGTAGCCAGGTATGATGACCGGTAGTATCGGCTTCCTCCCAGTAATTGGCAGCTCTGTGAAACTTGAAAACTACTTTGGCCAGCTCACAAAATTCAATCACCAAGCGGTATGCACCTTGTCAGCTTGGATGTTTAGCAAGGTAGTCAATGCTCCTAAGTGTGTCCTGATTTCGTCCCCATGCTCTCAACGGATGTTCTTCCACCATTATTTTAGCTTGTTCGGTGCTCCTATCATCATATTGATCTCGGGGATGCTTTGGTTGATTTCCTTTTTTAAAGAGGGTAGAAAAAAAATAGGTTTGATAAGTGTTTGCTTCATTCTTAAGTGTCTCGTCATGATTAGTTCGTCTTTCACAAATGTCATGTCGTTGGGTGCATGACCCACCGAACATTAGGTGGCTTTCCTAATTGTGTGTCGATGACAAGGTCCGACCCACCTAAGGTTTATGCAATATGACCTATGTTTACTAGAGTAGAGTATTTCCTAATTTTGAGTTGGATTGCATATTGCGATAAGTTATGATAGTTGGCCTGGCAAAGCCGTTCTTTGAAACTAAGGATTGAAAAAAGGTTCGGAGGGGTGTAAAAGATAACCCTCGCGTGCTAATGTGTGTGATAGTGAATGGCTAAGACTCAATAAGAGAGTGTGATGACAATATATATAAAGCGATAACAGACAGTAAGATGTTAGCAGTAACATTTGAAATTAGTAGATAAGTACATAATGAGAATGTAAAACAGGTAAGCATAAAATTACAAATTAAGCATAGTTGAAGCAGTGTGCAAATAGTCCTAAATTCTAAGTCTTGTCTAAGTCTGCTAAGTTTAGAACCTAAATGTGAATTCCCCAGCAAAGTTCCCATGTTGTTGCATCCTGTTTTGCACGAGTCAAAATAAGATTCAACTACTTGTCTATATTCTTCTTAATTAGTGCTTAAAGACATGGCTTATCATATATCTAGTTTAGAACATATTACTTGAAAAATATACATGTGATTTTGAAAAGAGGGTATAGATTTATAAAAGCCTTTAGGAAACTATTCGCCTTTATAAGATTGAAAGAGTTTTGAAGTATGTATACAAGTTTGTATTTGCAAGAAAACCTTGTGAGATATGGCTAAGTTTTAAAACACTTGTCTTTTAAAATGATGTGGCCATTTATATAATTCTAGTAAAATAAAGGCGTTCGAAGAAATAGGCCTTAGGTATACCTTGATTTTGCAAATAATGTGTTTTTTTTTTTGGAAGAAAACCGTCTGAAAATCTTAGCTTTGCAACAGAACTTGTTCGATTTTTCTTTGTGGAAAAGCTCAGTTTTAGAAGAGCAATTTTAGATTTCATTTCTGGTTTTTGAAAAGAGAAGACTTCCATCCTTCGCAAAAGCTGTTTCAGTTTCAAAAAGCTTCATGAAAATCGTTAGTAAAGGTTAGGTGATGAGTAATATAAGCGATTATCTAATTAGAATTATCTACTACTAAGTCTTAATACTTCTTTTAATCCTACGTTTTAAGGGCTTGCCTAGATTTTTAACATATTCAAAGATATAAAGTAAGCATTCAATCAAATATTGTAAGTGTTATATACATGTGAAAAACAACAGTAAACTTAATAAAGCAATGGAGAAGAGGAATGGACTCCGGTTTGGGCCTGAAGGAAAATTTGCCCAGCAGATAATGAGGACGAACATCAACAACTTCAGACTCCAATAGGTGCAGGTACAGAACTTGGGCCCAGTTCTTTGAGAACTCGGCAGGCCCAATTTTAATACATGTTCAAGAAACTAATGTCATTAGATATACTGCCTCATACATATAGTTGTACATAGGTAACACGGGTGTGGGCCCAAGATAAATTATAATAATCGACAGTAATCAAAAGTACATAAATGGTATAATGTCACATATAATAAAGCGGTTCACAATTAAGACCTTTATTTCCATTGAACAATAAACCTAAAAAGATTAATAAATGTTAACAGACTAGAGGCTAAGGCAGAATTTCATTCATGGCCAAGGTATTCTTTGGATCCCTAGCACTTCAAAGTTCCCAAGGGTCTCAAGAGCCGTGAGTGGTGCTTGTGTCAAGGAGAGTAGCTCAACCAAGAACTAAATTCTACTCCCAAATACCCCTAACTACTAAGACTTATTCTTTCCCACATGTTTAAGTGCTAGTGAGGTGGTTACTGTAAATTCCACTACCACAGTGGTGATTATATACAATGAGAGATCGATTTCAATAATGGCCGAATCATTAAAGCATCATCAGACGTCCCATGGTTTGCACACAAAGCATGTAACACTACCATATACTTTTATCAAGCTTAAGAGCACTCAAACAAGATCACTTATAAGTGCCAATAAACAATGAGTGAACAACAACACATGAACATAAGTACTCACAATTGGTGAGACATGTAGTTCAAAGGAGTATAGGAGGTGCCGGATGCATTGCTCTTAGTAATCCAATTAGAAAGTTTATGCTTATGGAAGATCATTTACCTATAATCCTGTACTTAATCATACATACTTAATAGGATATACAGACTAACATTCCATTCCTTACCAAGTGGGAAACCTAACAAATCACTTCAATATTCTCAAGAAAGCAGGGGCAGGCAAATATATTGGATGACAATCTCCAAAGAGATCCTCATTCACATTTAGGTTGATTAAAAGTTAAAAATGTGGTTCTACATTCAAACAAGATTGATAAACATCTGTTGGGGGGGGGGGAGGCTGCTCTTTCTAAGTCCGTAGGTGAACTTTAGTAAATTTAGTAAGTTTCAATGGGCTAATACTAACACATCACAACAGGACTAAGTACTAAGCATGAAATTAGACTAATAGGGTCATCATAAATTATTCTGGATAGTGAAAGTTTATGCCAGGCTTGTTGGAAACTAAGATACTTACAAAGACACAGTGTAGCATTCAAACAAGGCATATAAATATCAGAAGTTTTCCTTAAAACTCTTTAGAGATCATACTTGACTTCTATCTATATTGCTATGCGGTCAATCCTTTTTGAATAACAAGAAACAACTTTCTGCTTTATGAAGTGACACAGTTCTAATAGATGTGAGAGCACAAGCAAGCAGGAGGTCTGTTTGTGTAATGACCCAATGGTCGTTTTGAGCATTTTCATTTCGCTCGGTAGTTTGAGGGCATGAGTAGCTCCGTATGATGTATTATGACTTGTGTGTATCATCAGTTTTGATTTTTGGGCGATTCAGAATTAATTTAGAAGAATGAATTTCATGTTTGAAGAATTAAGTTGGAAGAGTAGACCAAGTTTGACTTTTGAGTTTTTGACCTCAGATCGGAGTTTTGATGGTTCCGATAGCATTGGATGGTGATTTTGGACTTGGGCGTATGCCCGTATTTGCATTTTGATATTTCAAGAGGGTTTTGGTACTAACTGGCAAAAGTTGAAAATTTGAAGGTTTGGCATGTTCATAAGTTTGACCGGAAGTTGATTTTGATGATATCGGGTTCGAATACTGGTTTTGGGAATAGGTATAGCTTTGTTATGTCATTTAGGGCTTGTTTTCAAAATTTGAGGTCATTCCGGGTAGATTTGATATGGTTCGTCACGAGTTTTGGAAGTTCAAAGTTTAAAAGTTCATTACGTTCGATTTGAGGTGCGATTCGTGGTTTTTATGTTGTTATGCGTGATTTGAGACCTCAAGTAGGTCTATGTTATGTTATGGGAATTGTTGGTATATTCGGACGGGGTCCCGAGGGGCTTGGGTGAGTTTCGGATCATTTCCATGTTCTTTGGCCCTGCTGATTTCTGGGCATCTGGTCTCCTTGTTCGCGATCCCGGAGAATGGATCACGATTTGGTAGAGTTGTTTGATGGCTGGGAAAAATTGTTCATCGCGTTTGTGAGTCCAGAGATGTGTTCGTGTAGGTTGAGGCAATTGTTCATCGCATTCGCGAGTCTAGCAACGCGTTCGCGTAGAAAGAAGGAGGGCTTGAGGATGTCAGGCATTTCTTCTTCGCGGTTGTGAAATGTGGAACATGATCGCGTAGCTCTGGGGGGTTGACCACCGCGTTCGCCACTGAGATGTCACGTTCGTGTAAGAGAAATTGCAGCTAGTGGGATTTGTTCTACGCGAACACGAGGGTTTTTTCGCGTTCGTGAAGTCTAATAACTGGGCAGGCTCTCTTAAATCCCATTTCGAGGTTAGAGTCATTTTATCATATTTGGAGCTATGGAGCTCGGATTGAGGCATTTTCATGGATTGGGGTAAGTGTTCTCTACTCGGTTTTGATTATATTTCATGAACCGATCTTCATTTTTGGCATTTGGATTATGAATTTCAAAGAGAAATTTGAGGGCTTTGTCTAAAATTTTATAAAGTGAATTTTTGAGTTTTGAACATCGATGCGGAATCAGATTTGAGTGAAACTAGTATGGTTGGACTCGTAATTGAACGGGTTGTCAGATTTTATGAGTTTTGTCGGGTTTCGAGACGCGGGCCCAGGGCTGGCTTTTTGGTTGACTTTTGGCTTTTGGTTAATGATTCAACCTTTATTGATTGGTCTTTGGCATTATTTGATGTTTTTGACTTGGTTTTTGCTAGTTTCAACCCGTTCGGAGTTGATACGCGCGGGATGTCATTTCTAGAGTATTGTTTGGCTTGCTCGATATTGGATTCGACTTGTTCAAGGTAAGTAACACTTCTAAACTTGGTGCTAAGGGTATAAATCCTTGAATATACGTGTGGTGTATTGGTGTTGAGGTGACGCACATGCTAGGTGACGGGCGTGTGGGGTGCATCGTGTCAATTATGACTCGGTTGATTTTGTGGTACTGTGTAGTTACCTACAATTTTTTTTTATCCATGAAATTCCTACGTGCTAGAGTAATTGAGCTGTGATCCATGTTAGAAATCATGCTTAGGCTATATACTTATTCTGTTGGGACCCACTGAGGTCATTTTTACTGTTAAGTTATTTGCTTAAGTTACAATTACATACTCAGTCATACTCATTCATTTGCATATTATACCTCAGTCTCTGTTACCAATGTTGTCACATCATGTTATCATTGTTTGGGCTGATTGGCTTGAGATTTGTGAGCCCGAGAGACTGGAGAAATTGATGACTGAGCTGAGCCCGAGGGCTTGATTATGAGTGATATTGATTGGATTGAACTGCATGCCGCAGCAAGTTTTATTGATTCATGATGGGATCGGGCTGCACGCCGCAACGGGTTTTATTTATCCATGATGGGATCGGACTGCACACCGCAGCAGGTATTATTGATTCATAATGGGATCAGGCTACGTGCTGCAGCAGGTTTTATTAGCGCTTGGGCAGGATCCGATCCTCCTGAATCTGACATACCAGCAGTGAGCGCAGGTACCGTATAGTGCTGAGTGACTGAGTGTGATGAGTGGGAAAGGGGGACATGAGATTGAGTACCCTGAGAGTGTAAGTACGTGAGTTCATCACTGTGATGCATGGCATTTGACATGCATACTTGATATACAGGCATAGAGATGCATTTCCTCATGCCACACGATTTTTGTGACATTCATGACTTCACAGGCACATTGACTTGTAGGCATAGAGATGTACTTTCCTCATGATATATGAGAATAAAATACCTTACCTGTTGTTGAAAGTTTTGGGAAAAATCATAGTTTTTCTGATATACTCATATTTTGGTGGTTTCGGTGAAAGAATTGGGTTTTACTATTATACCTGAAAAACATGGCTATTTTCTATAACTGCAAACGAGTTGAGCATCATATCTTTGAGTTATTAATGAGTTGTTTTTGGCTATTGTGTTGGACTCTGACCGTTGTCCAAGCTCGTCACTACTTTCAACCTAAGGTTAGGTTTGTTACTTATTGAGTACCTAGGGTCGGTTGTACTCATACTACACTTTTGCACCTTACGTACAGATTTTGGATGCTGATGTTGCTGTATGGTGTGAGGTGGCATTGAAGATGGTCCTGTGTTCCGATTATAGCTGCCTCTTGTTCATCATCGCTTTAGATATATATATAAAAAAATTATGTACATTTCGAACAGATAATGTATTTATTTCAAACCAGCTTTGTAGACTCTAAATCTTAGAAGCTCATGATTTGTATTACCAGTCCTTGGGAAGTTGTATAAAAGTTCAGTTACTTTATCATTTATTTTTCTCAGTAGATCTCATTTGAATTGGGTTGTTGTCAGTTGGCTTACCTAGCGGGTTGGGTTAGGTGCCATCACAACTAGTTTGATTTTGGGTTGTGACAAGTTGGTATCAGAGCTATAGGTTCACAGGTTATATGAGTCATGAGCAAATGTCTAGTAGAGTCTTGCGGATCAGTATGGTGACGTCCAAACCTATCTTCGAGATGCTACAGGGAATATAGGACAAACTTCCCATCTTTCTTTCCTTATCGTGTGGCATTGATTCAGCTTGAAGCGTATCTCTTAGAATTCCTTCCACTCACTCGTATGCGCATGCGAGTGCTCGATATCAATTGTACATCGACGGCTTATGGATTCTTTAGATAAGGTAGGAGATTTGTTATCTGTGTTTTGGTGATAGGCCAGTCTGGAGGACTTGAGGCCCGGTTTGGACCGCAGCTTAGGCTCGATAGTTTTATTTGTGTGAGCATGTGCTTTGGGACTTTTATGTCCAGTAGTGTCCCTATGAGTGGGACTGGTGGCTCGGTGAGCGGTTGGATGTCTACATGAGGTGTAGGATATGTACGGCAGGGTGTGTCCAAATGGTTTGAATGTGAGGGGAAGAGTTTGCTTGAGATGTCAAAAAGACTATTGGATGCTCGATTTTTGTGGATGTGTCATATAGTCTTAAAGTTATGAAGGATAGTGGGAGATTCTTTCGTGTTATCTCATTTGTGGAACGAAGTAGATTTTCATGTCTTGTTGATGAGTTCAAACTTTGAAGATTAAGTGATTGCATTGTAGTTGTGGCTGTGCAAGGGTATAGAGAGATGTCAGGTTAAGGCTAAGCTGGTGGGTTATCACCTGCGGGATAACCTACGGATGTGTGATCCTTATGATATTGTGTGGAGGCTTTCTTTTCTACCAGTGGGTATAGGTGTTGCAATTTGAGTTTGGATTGGTTGAGAAAGTCGACTTGACCGTCACGAGGATGAATGCGAGCTTAGCAAATGATTTGAGGTATTATATGGTTTGTGTTACATGAGCTTATGAAGGATTTAGTTGAATCTCACTACGGTATGGCAGTAATAGAGTATGGGCATTGTGAGTTATTGAGTGTTTTCATCTACGGCTTTGCGCCAAATGAGGGAGTCTACTATCGAAGATTTGATTACATGGTTGCGTGTTATATTAGTTTTGGTCTGAGGCATACTTTTGGATCGGTTATGACTTGCAGAGGCTGGTTTTGAGGATGACTTAAGCAAGAAATTTTTTGGATGCATGTTGTATTACACTTTATGGGTATATGGGAATCATGGAATGATTGAGTTGTTATTTGTGAAGGATGTAGTACGCATGGAGTAGGAATTTGCTCGGTTGCGTTAAGGCAGGGTTACTTCTTTGGCTGTTGTCGTGCTAATGAGGCACAGGTCGTTCGGCCCGTTTGGGCGGTGCAATTGAGATTTGAGCAGAGTTGACGGCTCTCGAGAAGGTTCGAATGGATTCAAGATTCATATGTGGTATTTGAGAATTTTCTAGACTTGTATATGGTTAGAATCTGAGATTTGCATCGGATGATATGGGGACTTGCGGTATTTCTGTATTACTATGGATTTTACATTTCATTATCAGGAAGGTCAAGGGAATAGTTTTAGATTCACGGAAGGTCTCTTTAGAGTGGGGGACTCGATTGTGGTACTTTTGGGTTGCTAAGAGGGAATGCAACGGGCTTATGAGCCTTAGAGCAGTGTGGTTTTATGCTAGGATCTGTTGTGGTGAGCTTTGGGTAAGGATCGTGGTGTTCTAGCAAGGAGAAGTGTCAACTTGAGGGTAATTCGAAAGGAACTCAAAGAAATAGGACAGCTTGGTAGTAGGTTGGATCAGCACGATAATGGGTTCTATGGGTACTTATGATGTGGTGAGTCTCTATAGGTGTTTCGTGGCAATACTCTTAGGTTTGGCGACCTGCGTGGCTTGGTTGAGTTAGAGAGATTCAGTTCTGATGGCTTGGTTATGTGCAAATGGGTTTCGAAGAGTCCTCGATGGTTTCTACCATGGTTTGAGATGGATATTTCCTACCGACATGAGGAGTATGTTGTGTACTGTAATTTTCTCCTAGATGGGATCACATGGAAGGTTTCTGACTAATTGGATATCTATTCTGCTGGTGACTTAGAGTTGATTATGAGATTTTCGTGCTTTTCATATGATGGCATGATAGATGCGGTATGTTGTGTGGGATTGAGATTTGTATGTGCAAGGTCACAGTTCAGTTTTGAAGGGAAAGTCATGAATTCTTAGACAATATGGACGACTTCAGATGATGAGATGAATCCTATTACAACTTGGTATTGCTTGACAAGGGTGCACATTTTAGAAGGCGCACTGTGTTTTGACTTATGGATGCCTCGTTGGTATTGCAGTACTCGCCTGGTCGATTGTCTGCTGATGTTCATATTTTGCTGTGTGACGTGGAAGAATTATAGAAGTATTTCTAGTGGGTATGATTATGTATGAGAGATGTGTTAGTGATTCGAGTGGTGGAGTTGGGATTGGCTATGGTGATTCATGTGTTCTATGGATTTGGAGACTGGGAGTTCCCAGAAGCAGATTGTTT
The DNA here is from genome assembly GCA_002018475.1 of Nicotiana obtusifolia. Classification (NCBI taxonomy): domain Eukaryota; kingdom Viridiplantae; phylum Streptophyta; class Magnoliopsida; order Solanales; family Solanaceae; genus Nicotiana; species Nicotiana obtusifolia. The sequence goes on from MCJB01050487.1 coordinate 23,878, forward strand.
CGGGTTTGCGGAATGTGATGATGTGGCCAAGTTATCTAGATGGTAGTACATGCTATGGTTAGGTCATTGTGGACTTTTAGAGGGCCATTTATCCATTTGTCGATGAATGGAGTTGATTTGGGGGCCCATTGGTAGGCCTAATGAGGATGTCTATTCTACACCAGGTCGAATTTATTTACTCAGCACGGTTATTGCTGAAAGGCGTGTCATTCGGTTAGGAGTTGAGCTTGTTCGTGTTTTGATATGTTCCATGTGTTACTCTTCTATGCTACGAGGGCTTGTGATTTGTTGGTTATATGCACACCTGATGCAGTTCTGTTTGGGTCTTGTAGCGGAAGTCCAGCGAAATGGTTATTAGGGTGGTTAATGGTTGATTGCTCCTTGGTTATGGTCTTTTCGGGCTGTAGTATATTGCGTTATTCACTTCTCCATGGTTATGGTCATGCACTTCGTGTATTTGATGTCGAATTGCCTGTAGTTGTTGATTCTGAGCATGGTGGCCTGAGGTATTTCATCTGGACTGGTGTTTGGATGGGTTACACATGACAGGGGGGCTATGTTGGGATATGATCATTTGTGTTAGATTTGTCTTGGTTCTACTATGTAGGATGGGTTTGTAGTATTGCGGATGTGGTGGTGCTTGTTGAGCTTGCAGGATGGTTCTCATTTGAGTCATTTTTCATTGTTAGGTGCATCTAAATTGTTGCATATCGGTGCACGAATTGCATGGTTTGTGGCTTAAGGTTGTATTGGTATAGCATGTCAATAGAACGAATGTGTTTGATGAGATGAGGTCATTGGAACACTAGAATGGGTACTATCAGATTTGATTACAGTATGTATGGAGGAATAATATCGGAAGTCGGCTAAGAATTTGGCTTTGGTTCTTATTTCGCAAGAGAGCTCCACGACTTGTTAATCTGATGGGTGGTTATGAGTTTCTGTACGTTTCTTTCATCAATGGCAGTGTACGAAGGTTCAGAACAAGACTTTAGTTGATATGAAGTTTGTTACTGGTGTTGGGATTGTTTTGAGCAACTACTGTGATGGGAAATTGTTGCAACAAGTATGCGAGTTATGTGGTATATCATGTGATTACATCTTGGTTTATGGATATGTAAAACTCCATAAATTCAGATGAGTTATGGATGTGTTAAATGAGTATTAATGTGACCTTTTAGACATGCGAAATCCTATCGGGATGAGTATGGGTGGAATTAGTTGTTATGGAATAAAGACCGAGAGTAAGGTGCATAAAATTTGATAGAATCGACTAAGTTTATGGGAGGTCCATCTTACAGCCTTAGATAGTGCAAGGCCATGAAAACTCATAGCCTTAGGCATTGAGAGGCACTATCCATTTCATTAACCTTAGCGCCCCTAACACTACAAGGCACTGTCTAAGGCATTAACCTTAGTGCCCATGACAGTGTAAGGCCTATAGTTTTGGCGCCTCTGATGGCGCCTTGCACAGTTATTTTTGGTGCCTCTGATGATGCCCCGTGCCGAGATCCGATCTAATTTTATTTCCTCCTCAAGTTTTGGGACGTGTTCACCTATTTAAAAGCCCTACCTCATCCCACACACCCCAAACCCAAAAACTTACTCTGGAAAGGGAAGCTCTCAAGAACCTAACTTCCCTAAAGGTCCCTCCATCATCCAAGGTAAGTTCTAAGGATGATTCTAAGTTAATTCAATTCTTCAACACCTTATTAATATGGGTAAATCCTTCAGATTATTAGATATTCGATCGAAACACCATTGTTGAGAAAAGATACCCTAGAACTCTAATTCAAGTGGATTGAACTTCAAAAAGGTAATGTTTCTACTCCCTAGTCATTTATAACTATGAGTTGATGAGTTTTTGGGAGAGTAGTAGGTGGGTTTGATAAACGGAATGAAATGAACTATGCTAGTGTTTTGGGTTGTTGACTTAAGATTGTTATAATCATTTGCGTGATGAGAAATGGCGTTAGTTACATCTATTTGTTATTATAGAATCACCTAGAAGTAGTAGAATGAGAATTGGGTGAGAAAACACCATTAATGAGGGCTATGAGGCTTTATGCCCAGAGGGTGTTTGATAGAATACCTATGCTACCAAAACATGAGCATTAGTGCTAATATTGGTTCCTCTTGATATATATTGCCATAGATTATCGATGAAAGAGGCGACGCACATTGTGATACGCTTAAAAAGGCCAGAATCAAGGTATGTGAGGCTAACTCTCTATATTTGGGAATGTTAATAATTCTCCCTACACTATGTTTCTTTTACGATATTACTAATTGCCACAAAAATATAGTTAAGTCTAGTTCCTTGAATAGTTGCAGAACTTCTATTCTCTAGCGTCGTCACTCATTCATGACTTTCATTCTAAATGTTTTGAGTTCAGTGCGTAATCAATATAGACATGGGTTTGATGCCCACGAGTCTCAGTCTAGATTACTCAGCATGCCGTAAACAATTGAAGTTTCAGTTTTCATAACTAGTTCATTAATATATGTCTCGATCTAATCCTATTCAGTATTCCAGTATCATGTAACTCAGAATGATTCAGTATTTCAGTATCATGTATTGCAGTATGATTCTCAGTTCCTGATTTTAAATCCCTGAATGTTGAACACCTGTATTTGAGCCTGAGGCCGCAGTTTATGTTTTATGCATCTTTGGGCCAGAGGCCGTAGTTTATATTTTATGCATCTTTGGGCCTGAGACTGCATTTATGCTTTATGCATCTTTGGGCCTGAGGCCGCAGTTATGTATACGTACACTTGGGCCCCAGGCCGCAGCTTGTGTACATATATATTGGGCCTGAGACCGCAGTTTAATAATCTGATAAACAGGTGGTTCATCATTCAGAAGAAGGAGTATTTATATCCTTACTTCCTTTGTTCAGTTCAGTTACCAGTTATAGTTTCAGTTTTAGTTTCAGCAGTTATGATTTTAGTTATCAGTTATCAGTTCTCAGTTTTCAGCTCATCTTCAATTTCATCATTTATAGTTCTTTCTATCAGTTGCTTTACATACCAGCGCAATTCATCTGACATCCCTTTTTCCCGGGGTCTGCTATAACGAATCGATCGGTCATTTTGTATAATTGCGCTCCATTACCCTTTTTATTACTCCACATATGTGAGCTTATGCTATTATGACTTGCGAGGTTGATTAGTTTCGTTCCAGGAGGTTTTCGGGTTGATTTGGACCCTTGATTCTAGACTTAGAAGCTTTAATTTGAAAATGTTGACAAACTTTAACTTTTATGAAAATGATCCCAGAACTATGTTTTATGACTCTGATAGCTTCGTATCATGATTTCAAACTTGGGCATATGCCTAGAATTGATTTTGGAAGTCCGTAAGTTGATTTGTGTTGATTCGCTGAAATTTGGCAATTTTAAGTTGAAAAGTTTGACTGTAGGTTGAATTATAGATTTGAGCTTGGAAATTGATTTTAGGACTTGGAATAGGTCCGTTATGGCATTTAGAGCTTATCTGCAAAATTTGGTATCATTCATATTTGAATTAATAGGAATCGGACGCGTAGTTGTAATTTTAGAAGTTCTTGAAATTCTCTTTGAAAATCATGCGTTTTAGAGTTCAATTCGTAATATTAGATGTTAATTTTGTGTTATGATCACGCGAGCGAGTTTTTAGACTTGTGAGAATGTTTGGTTTGGATCCGCGAGGGCTCTGGTGAGTTTCGGACGCTTAGCGGAGTGTTGTTGAAAATGTTAGAGTTGCTGGTTTTTTGCAGGCCTCTGATCTCACATTTGCGAGTTTTTTGTTTGCTTTTGCGAAGTCAGGCCAAGCCTGCTGGGTTTGCATTTGCAAACCCAGTTTTTGCATTTGCAAAGTCTTCTAGAGTTGCGAACTCATGTCGAAATTGCGACATCTCCAACTGATCAAATAGTTGGGAGACAGGATTTTTGAGTTCATTCTCTCATTTTTGAATCCTAGACTCGGTAGGAGACGACCTGGAGAGGAGATTTTTGGAAAAAGTATAAAAATCTTAACTTTATCTATTGTAATTGAATTCCCTAGATTTGTTTGAGGTTACTGAGTCGATTACTGTTAGATTTGAAGCGTATGGAGGCGGCTTGTAAGGGAAAAGCTATTTCTGAATGTTGAATTGGCCTAATTAAGGTAAGTGTCTTGCCTAAATTTATGGGGGGGGGGGGG
>MCJB01050487.1:28079-41279 GCA_002018475.1 Nicotiana obtusifolia
GGGGGGGGGGGGGACTACCCCTTAGGATTGGTATTGTTTGATTCCATTGTGCTAAGTAGAATCCGTGTACGCAAGGTGACGAGTGGGTACACGGGTTGTACGTAGTATTTGACCAATTTAGGCTACTTAGACTATTTCCATGATTTAATTGAAATGCCATGTTATGTTCTAGATTCTCATAGTTAAAATTATGCTAATTGTGTTAGACTGTCTTTAAATGCTTCAGTTGAATTGTTTAGTAATGTCCTACATCTTACTTGCTAGGTTACTCCCATGCTTTAGTTGAACCTGTTACCCCTTTATTGTCATATGTTATCTCTTCATTGTTAATTATCATTGTTGAATTAATTGTTCATATTCCCTTTTTTTTTTGTTGACTTCCATTATTTGATACTCATTGTTGAAGATTATATCCTTTATTGTGAGTTACTCTTATCTAATATCATGGTTACATGTTGTTTTCTCATTGATGAGTTATTTGATGTTGAGGTTGTGGAAGTTGTTAATACGTTGAGGCGATGTTGGTTACTGTTGAAACATCTATCGTATTGAGCCTTTTCCATTCATTGTTGTTGTTGATATTCTCATATAAGTTGTGTTGGAGCCATGGGCTATTGTTGTGGAAACATTGATATTGTTGTTGTTGGCAAGTTGTGATATGTGGGCACTTGTGGTGCGAGTTGTTATTGTGATATGATATTGATGCGCATGCGGCAGTATAAGGCTTGGGTTGATGTGCGTGCGCGGTATAAGGTGGGACTTATGTGCGTAATTGCTTTTAGGGGAACTACGTGAAGCCACGCGGCGTCATAAGGTGGGCTAAAGTGCATGTAGCTATTTTGGCAAAAATATTTTCAAAACCTATTTTCAAATGTAAGGCTCACGCGGCGACATAAGGAAGGGTTGTGATTGAAATGGAGAAAAAGTGAATATGAGGCGGTACCTTAGTTGTTATTCTTGATTATACGAGGCTGTACCTTAGTTTGTTTTCATTATATACGAGGCTGTACCTCGTTGTGTTTGTTGTTGGTATTTCATGTTGCAAAGTGTCGTGGAAGGAATATTTCTTGTTGCTCCATTCGTTATCATTCTACTAGTTGTAGTCCGTACATGATCTTTGTATCAATTAAATTGTTTTTTTCATGCTATTTCTACTATTGGTTTTTCCCGCTTTTGATCATGCTATTATGTTGTTCCATATTAGTTGCTTTCTTATTTCCCATTTTATATCCATATTTTATTTTATACGGTCTAATTCATATCCTAGTAGGTGTCTTGACCTGGCCTCGTCACTACTCTACTGAGGTTAGGATTGATACTTACTGGGTACTGTTGTGGTGTACACATACTATGCTTTTGCCGTTTTGTGCAGATCCAAGTACGTCTGCCTCTGTGAACTTGACGAATGGTTGTCCCTGTAAGAATGTAGCACTTTTGAATGGTATTGGAGCGACCGAGACTTCCGACTTAGGGTTCGCATGTATTGCCGAGTTCAAGGTCGCGGGTTTAAGGATATGGCTATAATCGAGGGGCTATGGGTTGATTGTGGGTGCAGCAGGAGTCGGGGCGATGGCAGGGGAAGGCATGCCAGCCAGAGTCACGCCGGCCGGCATGGCCATCGCTGCTCGCGACGAGCTTCTCGAGCTTATCGCCTCAAGGTCGCCTCAATTCGCCAGAGTTTCTCTCTCTTAACTAGGGTTTTGATTTTTCTCGACTAAGTTCGAATATTTTGCAGGCCTCTGATTTGACATTTGCGAACCCAGTTTTCGCATTGCGAAGTCTTCTAGGATGGGCTAGGATCGCAATTGCGATGATTGTGTCGCAATTGCGAGGACAACGGTGATCGCAAATGCAATCCAACCTTCGCATTTGCAAAGAGGCACTCAATCTTTTAGTGCCGCAATTTCAAGGCTTTGTTCGCAATAGCGAACGCATGTCGCAATTGCAGCATCTGCAACTGATCAAATAGTTGGGAGACGGGACTTTTGAGTTCATTCTCTCAATTTTGAACCCTAGACTTGGTAAGAGAAGACTTGGAGAGGAGATTTTCACCTACAAACCATGGGTAAATGATCCTAATCTATTTATAATCATATTCCATCAACTTATCTTAGATTATAACATCAAAATCATGTGAATCAAAGTAGAAATTTATGAAATTTTGTCAAGTTTTTGACAAATAAGAAATTGAGTTTTGAGAGTCGATGTGGACATGGATTTTGAAAATAATCACATATATGAACCTGTGGGATCGTGGGTAGACGGAATCTACCATTGGACCCGGGTTTTGATCGGGTGAGGCCCAGATTGACTTTTGTTGACCTTTTGGAAAAAGTGTAAAAATCCTAACTTTATCTATTACAATTGAATTCCGTAGCATTGTTTGATGTTTTTCAGCTACTTGCTAGATTGCTCCCATGCTTTACTTGAACCTGTTGCCCCTTTATTGTCAAATGTTATCTCTTCATTGTCAATTATCATTTTTGAATTAATTGTTTATGTTGCCCCTTTTTTTTTGTTGACTTCCTTTATTTGATACTCATTGTTGAAATTTATTTCCTTTATTGTGGGTTAGTCGTATCTAATATCATGGTTACACGTTGTTTTCTCATTGATGAGTTATATGATGTTGAGGTCGTGGAAGTTGTTAATACGTTGAGTGATGTTGGTTATTGTTGAAACATCTACCTTATTGAGCATTTTTCATTCATTGTTTTGTTGATATTCTCGTATAAGTTGTCTTGGAGCCATGGACTATTATTGTGGAAACATCGATATTGTTGTTGTTGGCAAGTTGTGATATGTGGGCACTTGTGGTGCGAGTTGTTATTGTGATATGATATTGATGCGCATGCGGCAGTATAAGGCTTGGGTTGATGTGCATGCGGCAGTATAAGGTGGGACTTATGTGCGTGATTTCTTTTAGGGGAAAGGTTGGCCAAAGTGCGTGTAGCTATTTTGGGAAAACTATTTTCAAAACCTATTTTCAAATGTAAGGCTCACGCGGTGACATAAGGAAGGGTTGTGATTGAAATTGAGAAAATGTGAACATGAGGTGGTACCTCGGTTGTTATTCTTGATTATACGAGGCGGTACATCAGTTTGTTTTTAATATATACGAGGCGGTACCTCGTTGTGTTTCTTGCTGTTATTTCATGTTGCAAAGTGTCGTGGAAGGAATATTTCTTGTTGCTCCATTCGTTATCATTCTAGTAGTAGTAATCCGTACATGATCTTTGTATCACTTTAGTTATTTCTTTCATGCTATTTCTACTGTTGGTTTTTCCCCATTTAAGATCATGCTATCATCTTGTTCCATATTAGTTGCTTTCTTATTTCCCATTTTATATCCGTATTTCATTTCATATTGTGTATTTCATATCCTAATATGTGTCTTGACCTGGCCTCGTCACTACTCTACTGAGGTTAAGCTTGATACTTACTGGGTACCGTTGTGGTGTACTCATACTATACTTCTGCACGTTTTGTGGAGATCCAGGTATGTCCGCTCATGCCGGTCGATAGAGATTTCTGCTAGCTGCATCTACCGGAGACTTCAAGGTATGCCTGCTCGGCATCTGCAAGCCTTGAAGCCACCTTCTGTTATCCTCATTTACTATTGTATTTACTTTCAGACAGTGATGTAGTGGTTATTCTTGTTAAATGCTGTAGAGCTTATGACTCGGTTCCACTGGTTTTGGGGTGTTTAGTGTGAGACTCGATTTTCAGAAGGTTTTCATCTGTTGTTCAGTTATTTTCCGCAATTTGTTAATTCATATTTGTTCATTTTTCGTTATTGTTAGGCTTACCTAGTCGTAGAGGCTAGGTGCCATCACGACTTCCTACGGAGGGATATTGGGGTCGTGACACCTGCAACTCATTGTGTAGGACATGATGTATAGGTTGATGATTCATAGAGCTAGGATTCTCGTACTAGCTATTTGGTGAGCCTTGTTCTTTTCGAGTATTATCATTATTTTACAGTCTTCCAGTATTTACACACAATTGTGTTTTCAATATTTCAATAGAGGCTTCATAGACTTCAGTAACAATTAAACAGAATCGCAGGCTTTTCATGTTAAGCACTTTACAGATATGTTTAAAAATTGTATTAGTGTTTCCGCACTTTGATTTATATTGTTCAGACTTTTCGTATATCAGCATGTGTTAGTTTATCTTCCGCATTCAGTATGTTATGATATCACATGTTGATTCAGCCAGCCAGTTGGTTCGCTCAGTCACATGTAGTGAGGCACCGAGTGTCGTGTTACGTCCAGGCCCAGGTTCGGTGCGTGAAAAAGCTTGGTATCAGAGCAATAGGTTCAAGTTTCCTAGGGAGTCTATGAGGCCGTGTCCAATGGAGTTTCATTTATATGTGTGTGCCGGCCACGCATATAAATGGTTAACTACCAAGACAATTAGGATTGTCTTATTTCTTTCTACTCTAGATCATGCCATGAAACTTAGAGAAATAGGTAACCTTCGATTCCTATTGAATCCGAACGTATAGAATTCCCAAGCGACGGGCAGGAAAAACCCAAGGTCCTAGTGAGGATGACTATTGGGCTACAGTTATGGAGTACAGGTTGGTAACAAATAAGACTTGGGAGGATGTTGAAAGTGGGATGCAATGGATAGTAGTACAGATTAGAGCATGAATTTATCAAAAAGTACAAAAGCAATTATCATATTTTATGGTGATAAGTTTACCTCGGTTACCAATTATACAGTCTTTCAGTTAGCAGGTTTATGGTTATTTAGTACGCCAGTGTCACGACCCAAAATCCAACTAGCCGTGATGGCACCTAATTCATCCAGCTAGGTAAGCCAATTAACAATAAACTAGTTTAATGAGATTTAATAAGAAAAATAAATGGTAATACAGTAGCTTTTATACAAGAATTTCCTAGGGACTGGTAGTACAAATCATTCCAAGGTTTAGAGTTTATAAAGCTAGTATGAAATAAATACATCATCTGTCAGAATGTACATAAACAGATTATCATAAGTCTAGGGCTACTATGAACAAGAGACAGCTATAACAGGAACGTAGGTACGTCTTCAATGCTAGCTTCCGTCATTCACAGAAACATCAGCGTCCAAAATCTGCACGCAAGGTGCAGAAGTGTAGTATGAGTACAACCGACCACATGTACTCAATGAGTAACAAACCTAACCTTAGGTTGAAAGTAGTGACAAGCTGGGACAAGGGTCAGAGTCGAACTCCAATAACCCCCAATAGTTCATAACAATATAATAAACACGGTACAAGAAATAACTCGATAAATAAATGCTCAGCTCGTATACAATTCCGAAAAATAAACATTTTCATTTCAAGTATAACAGTAAAACTCAAATCTTTCGCCAAAATCACTGAAATTATGAGTAAGTTTGAAATCTGTGATTTTTCTATAAAACTTTAACGACTGATAAGAAATTCCATTATCAGATGGCATGAGAAAAAATACCTCTCTATTCCTACATATCAAGTATGCATGTCTAATGCAATGCAACACAGTGATGAACTCATGTACTCATACTCTCAGAGTACTCAATCTCACTGTCTCACATTTCCCCTCATCACGCTCAATATTTCAGCACACTCAATCACCCGGCACTGTACAGGGTAGATCCAGCCCAAATATAAATGGCAACTCGCACACAGTCACTCAGTACTATATATTGCCAATCCAGCCCAGGGAAGATCCATCCCTCAATATACATAATTAGGCAAGATCCATCCCTCAATATAATATAAACTGCGGTCACTGTGGGTCTGCAGACTCCGGAGGGGCTTCTTCAGCCCAAGCGCTACATTAAGCCAAATCCAGGCATAAATTAATAAAACGTGCTGCGGCGTGCAGCTCGATTTCATAAATATCACTCACAATCTGGCCCTCGGCCTCACTGAGTCATCGGTCTCTCTAGTCTCTCGGGCTCACAATGTCATGAAACTAGCCCAAAATGATGATAAGATGTATCAATAAATAGCAACAGACTGAGATATGATATGCAATGAATGAACATGACTGAGTACGAAATTATGATTTAAACATATAATTCAACAACAGGAATGACCTCAGTGGGTCCCCATAATACCAGCATTTGCCTAAGCATGATTTCTAACATGAGTCACAGTTCAGTTTCTCTAACACATGAAAAATACATGGAAAATACAAGTCAATTGGCTACACAGCTTTACTGGATAGACCGACTCTCAATTTCTACGGTGCACGCCCACACGCCCATCACCTAGTATGTGCGTCACCTCCAAACAAATCACATAACACGTATAATCAGGGTTCATACCCTCAGCTCCAAGTTTAGAAGTGTTACTTACCTCGAACGAGCCAAATCCCATACCGAGCAAGCCCAGCGAGGCTCCAAAAATGCCATCCCACACTACTGACCTCCGAACGGCTCGAAATAGCCAAAAGCAACACAAATAAGTCAAATAATACCAAAGGAAACAAACCCAATCGATAAAGGTCGAATCTTTAATCAAAATCCCAAAATCAACCCAAACATCCAACCCGGGCCCGCATCTTGAAACTCGACGAAACTTATAAAATCCGACAAGCCATTCAATTACGAGTCCAACCATACTAGTTTGACTCAAATCCGACTCCGAATTAATGTTCAAAACTCAAAAACTTATTCTATGAAACTTTAAGCTAAAACCCCCAATTTCTTTTTAAAATTCATAATCCAATTACCAAAAACAAAGATAGAATCACAAATATAGTCAAAACCAAGTAGACAACACTTACCCCAATCCATATGGTGAGAATTTTTTCAAAAATCGCCTCAATCCGAGCCCCAAATCTCAAAATATCATAAAAGAGCCAAAACCTCGAAATATATAGAATCTGCTTCTGTGCCAGTGCAGGTGAGACACAAGCAGTGCTCCTACGCACATCCCCGCTTCTGCAATCACTCCCACCGCTTCTGCGCTACCGCAGTTGCGGTCCACTTCCCCCTTTTGCTGATGCCCAGTTCCAGCTTACTTCGCTTCTGCGTTCACTTGGCTGTATTTTCGACTCTGCACCTGCGCCCAATATTCCGCAGGTGCGATCACACCAGGTTCATCAAGGGCCAGCCATCCCACATGAATGAAAGATGATCTGAAACACGTCAGTAACTCACCGGGGCCCCTCGGGACAACGTCCCAATATACTAACAATTCTCATAACATAATACGGACCTATTTGAGGCCTCAAATCACACCTAACAACATCGTAATGACAAATCGCACCACAAATCGAACTTAAATGAACTTGAACTTTCAACTTCCAAAACTAGCGCCGAAACACATCAAATCAACCCAGAATGAACTCAAATTTTGCACACAAGTCACAGATGACATAACTAAGCTATTCCACTTCCCAAAATCACAATCCGAATCCGATATCCTCAAAGTCAACTTTCGTTCAAACTTATGAACTTTCCAAACCTTCAAATATCCAACTTTCACCAATTAGTGCTGAATCCATCTAGAAATATCCAATTACAAATTCGGGCATACGCCCAAGTCCAAAATAACCATCCGGACCTAACGGAACTATCAAAACTCCAATCTAAGGTCAAACGCTAAAAGTCAAACTTGGTCAACTTTTCCAACTTATAGCTTCAACAATGAAATTCATTCTTCCAAATCGAGTGCGAATAACCTGAAAACCAAAACCAACGATTTGCAGAAGTAATAATACATCATACGGAGCTAATCCTGCCCTCAAACTACCAAGAGAAGTGCAAATGCTTGAAATGACCGGTCGGGTCGTTACATCCTCCCCCCTTAAACATACGTTCGTCCTCGCACGTGCCAAGAGTCGTTTCAAAGCCATCAAACCGCTGTGTAACCTTACTATGCACATACCCGGGGGTGATCCCATGTCACCCAATTCCATATGGGCCTGAAAACACAACATAATTGAAGATCATTACTTCAACCTTAGCCCGTAAACCACATAATCAAATTTCTAACATTCGGAATTTTCCTACAAGACCCGAACCTCGCATCTACACACTGTATAAGTCTGAACAAGTTGTATCAGGCCATAACCTAACCCAAAAGGTAATCAATTGACATACCACACGACTCACATACTCATAGCAAAATCTCCGATCACAATAGCTGTTCAAAACAACCCAATACCGATAATAATCCTCATATCAAACAAAACCTCATTCTAAAACCTTTGTACACTGCCGATGATGAAACAAACACGCAGAAACTCATAGCCATTCATCAGATCAACAAGTCATGGAGCTTCCTCTCCTTCAACAGGAACAAAAGCCAATTCCTTAGCCGATCAACAACATTATCCTTCAAATATACCGCAAACAAATCCGATAGCACCCATTCTAGGTCCAATGACTTTACTTTATCAAGCACAACTATTCCATTAACATGCCACATCAATACTACTTAGAATCATAAAATGTGCAATATGTGCATCAATAAGCAACAATTCAAATATACTCAATCCTGGAAAATGACTCAAATGAGGGAACCATCCCGCAAGTTGAACAAGTACCACCACAACCGCAATGCTATGAACTCAACATACATAGTAGAAACCAGACACACAAATCTAACACAAGAGTAATATCCCTACATAACTCCGCTGCAATGCGTGACACCATCCAAACGCTGGTCCGTATGAAATACCTCAAGCCACCATGCTCAAAATCAACAACTACAAGCAACTCGACATCAAATACACAAAATGTATGACCATAACGACGGAGATGCAACTAGCACGATATACCACAGTCCGCAGAGAACATAACCAAAGCACAATCAACCATTCAACGCCCTAATATCCATCTTGCTCAAATTCCGCTATAAGGCCCAAATAAAACCGCACCAGGTGTGCATATAACAAACAAATCATAACCCCTCGTAGCATAGAAGAGTAACTCAGAGAACATATCAAAACATGAATAAGCTCAACTCTAAATGAATGGCACATCCCTCAACAATTGCAGTACGGAGTCAGCCGATCCGACCCAGTGTAGAATACACACCCTCATTAAACCTACCAATGGGCCCCAAATCAACTCTAGTCATCCACAAGTAGATAAATAACCCCCCGAAAGTCCACAATGACCTAACCATAACACATACTGTCATCTGGCTAACTTTGGCCACATTTACACAGTCCACAACCACGAAACAATTTGTTTAAGAGAACTCCCAGTTTCTAGATCCATAGAACGCATGAATCACCAAATCTGATCCCAACTCCATCGCCCAAATGTCTAACAAATCTCTCATACACGATCATCCCACAAGGAATACTTGGATAATTCTTCCGTGCCACATAGCAAAATTTGAATATCAACAGTAGATCAACCAGGCGAGTACCTCAATACCAATGAAGCATCTGTAAGTCAAAACACAATGCGCCTTATGAAATGTGCACCCATCTCATGAAATAATAAGTAGTAATAGCATTTATCTATACATCTAAAACCGTCCATGTTGTCTAAGAATTCATGACCTTCCCTTCAAAACTGAACTGTGACCTTGCACATGCAATCTTAATCCTACACAGCAAGTCGCATCTATCATGCCATCATATGAAAAGTACGAGAATCTCATACTCAACTCCGAGTCACCAGCAGAATCCATTGTCAATTAGCTAGGAACCTTCCATTTGATCTCATCCAAGAGAAAATCACAACACGCAACATGCTCCCCATGCTAGCAGGAAATATACACCTCGAACCGTTGTAGAAAGCATTGAGAACACTTTGAAATCCATTTGCACATAACCGAGCCATCATAACTGAATATGTCTAACTCAACCAAGCCGCGCAGGTCGCCAAACCCAAGAGTATTGCCACAGGACACCTGCAGAAACTCACCGCATCACAAGTACTTAAGGAACCCATCGTATACATTGTCATGCTGATCCAACCTACTACCAAACTGTCCTATTCCTCCGAGTTCCTTCCGAATTACCCTCAAGGTGACACTTCTCCTTGCCAGAACACCATGATCCTTAACCAAAACTCGCCCCACGAGAACCTAGAATAAAATCACACGGCCCTAAGGCCCATAAGTTGTTTTCCCTCTTAAGCACCCCAAAAGTACCACAACCGAGACACCCACTCTGAAGAGACCTTCAGCGAATCCCAAACTGTTCCCTTCAGCTTCCTGATGCTGAAATGTAGAATCCATAATGATATAGAAATGCCACATGTCTCGACACCATCCAACATAAATCTCAGATTCTAGCCATATACAAAACTGCAAAATTCTCAATTACTATATATAAATCTTGAATCCAGTAGAACCTTCTCGAGAGTCATCCACTCTGCTCAAATCTCAATTGCACCGACCAAACAGGTCGAACGACTTGTGCCCCATTAGCACAACAACATCCAAAGAAGTAATCCAAACCTTTAAGCAACCGAGAAATTTCCTACTCCACACGCACTACATCCTTCACGAATAACAACTCAATCATCACACGATTCCCATATACCCATAAAGTGTAACATAACCCATATCAAGAAATTTCTTTACTCAAGTCATCCTCGATCTCAACCTCTGCAAGTCATAACTGATCCACAAGTATGCCTCAGACCAAAACCAATACAACACGTAGCCATGCAATCAAATCGTAGATAGCAAACTCCCCCACTTAGCTCAATGCCATAGAATAGACATCTGATAACTCAACATACCCATACTCTATTACCGTCATAATATCGCAGGGAGATTCAACTAAATCCTTCATAAGCTCACATAACACAAACCAGATAGTACCTCAAATCATCTACTAAGCTCGCATACATCCACATGACGATCAGGTCAACTTCCTCAACCAAGTTCAAATTCAAATCTAAACACATATACCCCGCTGGGGCGATCTATCCAACTATCCAAAGCCTAACCTAGTACAGATCTGATCCAAAAAAGCTGTCCACACAACATTATAAGGATCACACCTCCATAGATTACTGCGCAGGAGATAACCCACCTGCTTAGCCTCAATTTGGCATCTTGCTATGCCCTTTCGCAGCCACCATTACAACGCCATCATTTAATCTTTCTGAGTCTGAACTCAAAACAAGACATGAAAATCTACTTCGTTCTACAATTAAATAATATGAAAAATTTTCAACACACTCATAACTCGAGATTATATATCACATCAAGATAGCAATCTAGCACCCAATAGTTATTTTTACATCTCAAGCAAACTATTCTAGTCACAATCAAACCATTTTAACACATCCTACGGTCACATCATACTCATCATATAGCCATCCAGTCACTCATCAAGTCATAATTTCCACTACTAGGGACACTACCGGGCATATAAGTCCAAACTCACACAACCGAAATCCCCGTGCTCATGCTACAGTCAAACCTCGACCTTAGGTCCTCGAGACTGGCCCATCATCAGCATATCGAAATCACATCTCGCACCTCATCCATGGAATCACAAGCCGGTGATGCACAACTGATACCGAGCACTCACATGCGCACACGAATGCATGGAGGGAATTCAAAGAATTAGGTTTCAAGCTGAATCAATTCCGCACGATAAGGAAAGAAAGATGGAAAATTATCCTAAATGTCCTGTAGCCTCTCGAAGATAGGTATGGACGTCATCATACCGATCTGCAAGACTTTACTAGACACTTGCTCATGACTTGTAGAACCTATGAACCTAGAGCTCTGATATCGCCTTGTCACGACCGAATATCCAACTAGCCGTGATGGCACCTAACCCAACCCACTAGGTAAGCCAATTAACAATAAACCACATTAATGAGATTTAATATGAAAAGAAATGGTACTACAACTACTTTTATTCAAGAATTTCCCACTGACTGGTAGTATAAATCATGAGCGTCTAAGATTTAGAGTTTACAAAGCTAGTATGAAATAAATACATCATCTGTCTGAATGTACATAAACATATTTTCATAAGTCTAGGGCTACCATGAATAAGAGGCAGTTGTAACTGGAACACAGGTACGTCTTCAATGCTAGCATCTGTCATCCACAAGAACATCAATGTCCAAAATCTGCACGCAAGTGAAGAAGTGTAGTATGAGTAAAACCAAACCCATGTACTCAATACGTAACAAACCTAACCTTAGGTTGAAAGTAGTGACGAGCTGGGACAAGGGTTAGAGTCCAACTCCAATAACCAGCAATAGTTCATAACAATATAATAAAGATGGTACAATGAATAACTTAATAAATAAATGTTCAGCTCGTATACAATTCCGAAAAATAAACATTTTTTTTCAAAGTATAATAGTAAACTCAAATCTTTTGTCAAAATCACCAAAAATATGAGTAAGTCTGAAATTTGTGATTTTTCACAAAACCTTTAACGACATATAAGAAATTCCATTATCAGATGGCATGAGGAAAAATACCTCTCTATGCCTACATATCAAGTATGCATGTCTAATGCAATGCAGCACAGTGATGAATTCATGTACTCATACTCTCAGAGTACTCAATCTCACTGTCTCACATTTCCCCTCATTACGCTCAATATTTTAGCACACTCAATCACCCGGCACTGTACAGGGTAGATCCAGCCCAAATATAAATGACAACTCACGCACAGTCACTCAGTACTATATATTGCCAATCCAGCCCAGGGAAGAATTCCTCAATATTATTGATTAGGAAAGATCCATGTCCAGGGAAGATCTGTCATGCCCCAACCTCGGGGAGCGCGACCGGCGCTCAACATAGTTACCTCGGTTGAGCAAGCCTGCACCTGCCATCTACCCAACTCACCCATGAATAAATAGAATAATACATTTCATTATTAACACCAAGAGGGTTCATGAACAACACTAATTCCATCACCATTAGTTACTCCATTTATAATGTCTCAAAACACACATACTTTCATAGTTTGAAGTAGAAGATGTGACACACATACAACATTACTATCTTGACTTTCCAATACTATCTCACAACTCACACCATGTCTATGGAGCCTCTAATAGAAATAAAAGAATACAATGATAGTGTCGGCAACAGGGCTCTCGCTATACCTCAAACATAATACACACAGAACAAAATATGCACAACCCCGGAATGACGTGGGGCTCACCAAGTCAGATGGGAAAAGAGTATACCGCTATCACTAGCCAACGCCTTCTGCTGTGGAACCACCTGCATCCATTAAAGATGCAGCGTCCCCCCCC
>MCJB01050487.1:41285-75164 GCA_002018475.1 Nicotiana obtusifolia
TACTTTCTAGTTCTTAATTTTTACATGTTCGCTAGTACATGTTGAATAGTACTAGATGAAAACCAAACATTTATTCAACGACTTGGGAATACAACATGAATTATGATGAATTATGGTAAAAATAAAAGGCTTAATTTGCTGTTAAAGCCACAACAAATTTATTAAGAGCTTTCAATAACATTTATAACTTTCAAGTCGGGGATCCTCTACAATTATCTTTACACAGAGCGGCCCTATTGTCTCACCCCAATGTATGAAGGTGGGGGTGCAATCACAATACCAGGCACTCTACACAAAGCGGCCTCGCCGCCTCACCCCAATGTATGCGGGTGGAGGTGTACTCACAATTCCACAACGCTATACGAAGCGGCCCCATCGCCTCACCCCAATATATGCAGGTGGTGGTGTACTCACAATACCACAGCACTACACAAAGCGGCCCTGTTGCCTCACCCCAATAGTGAGTGGAGGTGTACTCACAATACCACAACATTATACAGAGTGGCCCCGTCGCCTCACTCCAATATATACATGTGGAGTGTATTCACAATTCCACAATTTAGGGTCCCAAAACGATAATGGTTTGTACAAAAGAGCTCCCTTTCAAATAAACCATCTGGCACCTTTGGCCTTAGTAGTGTAAGTTGCATAAGGTTTCATCACATGAGAAATAAGTGCTTAATCACATTGATTTCATACAATACCTTCTTCCCACAAAGGGTATAACATAACTTAGTCACAATAGACAATCCTTAACACATGAGGGTTTGGACACGTTATGCAATTTGAGCATCAATTTACTAGCTTGAACATCCCACATCAATAGTGTTTCAAATTCAACAACACATGATAGAATCTTACAAGGATTCAAGAATTTCGATACTAAAAGAAGAGTTATACCTCGTTTTGAGATTTTCTTAATTCTCTACACAGTTCCGAAAGTACTAGCAACTTCGATCTATTTAGGAACATAGCAAAATTGAACACAAATTAGGAGGATATTCATGGTTTCAGCTCATGTGAGCATTTCATCAAATACTAGGTGGGCATTATTGTTTCTACCTTCTCCTATGGAGGATTTCCTTCACCCCACAACCCAAGGTCTACCCATTTGAGTTCAACTACCTTCCCACAACTCACGAATGTACATGCATGCATAAACATCAACCCTCATCCTCAAAACCTTCCTTCCCATTACCTATTCCCAAACAAAATTTCACAATTGAGGGTTAGGGCTAGAATCTTACCTCTTGGTTGAAGACCTTGTGAGTTTTCCTTGTGAATTCTCCAAGTACTGAGCAAGAATTGATGAACAATTAGTCTAGGGTTTCCCCTCTCTCTAGAACGCTCTCACTTCTCACTATAATATTAGATTTTTGCTTCAAAAGAGTCCCTTTACTTCAATATATCGAAATAGGGCCAGGTCAAAAATTCAAAAAAAATAATAATAATAAGCCCCGACACAGATCTGCGGTCGCATATGCGACCGCATAATGCTTCTGCTGTCCGCAAAATGGACCGAACAATGGCCCTCCGGAACTGGGCAATTCTGCCCCACTCTACGAACAATCTGCGGTCCGCAGACCTATTCTGCAGTCGCATAATATGCCACAGAACCTTCCTCCGAAAAATTTCATGCTGGATCTGTGATGGGTTATACGGCCCACAAAATGATTATGCGGTCACATAATGGTCAAATATTTGCCCAAGTTTCTACTTCAATCTGCTGTCCGCATAACAGTTCTGCAACCAAAGAATGGACCGCAGAAATGCCTTGCACCTCTAAAAATTTTCTTCAACTCCCTAATGCACTGTTCAACCCAAAAGGTCCGATACCACAAAACCTCAAATTTTAGGTGAAATTTTACGAGGCTTAACAAGATCCATCCCTCAATATAATATCAACTGCGCTTACTGTGGGTGTGCAGACTCCAGAGGGCCTCCTTCAGCCCAAGCACTATAATAAGCCAAATCCAGGCATAAATCAATAAACATGCTGCGGCGTGCAGCCCGATCCATAAATATCACTGACAATCAGGCCCTCGGCCTTACTTAGTCATCAATCTTTCCAGTATCTCGGGCTCACAAGGTCATGAAACTAGACCAAAATGATGATAGGATGTATAAATAAATAGCAAAAGAGACTGAGATATGATATGCAATAAATGAAGATGAGTGAGTACGAAATTACAATTTAAACATATAATTCGACAGCAGGAATGACCTTAGTGGGTCCCAAAAATACCAGCATTTGCCTAAACATGATTTCTAATATGATTCACAGCTTAGTTTCTCTAACACATGAAAAATGCATGGAAAATACAAATCAATTGGCTACACAACTCTACGGGATAGACTGACTCTCAATTTCTACAGTGCATGCCCACACGCCCGTCACCTAGCATATGCATCACCTCCAAACAAATCACATAACACGTATAATCAGGGTTCATACCCTCAGCTCCAAGTTTAGAAGTTTTACTTACCTCGAACAAGCCAAATACAATATCGCGCAAGCCTAGCGAGGCTCCAAAACTGCCATCCCGCATGTACCGACCTCCGAACGGCTCAAAACTAGACAAAAGCAACTCCAATACATCAAATAATGTCAAAGGAAACAAACCCAATCGGTATATGTGTGGAGTTCCAATTTTTTCCCAATCTGTGCACATCCCAAATTCTGTGAAGCGGTAGGAGTGATCACAGAAGTGGGGATGTGCACAAACCCCGTCCGGATATACTAGCATGTCTCATAACATAATACGGACCTAGCAAGGCCTCAAATCACACATAACAACTTCAAAACAACGAATTGCACCTCAAATCGAACTTAAATGAACTTGAACTTTCAACTTCCAAAACTAATGTTGGAAAAATCAACTCGGAATGAACTCAAAGTTTGCAGACAAGTCACAAATGACATAACAAAGCTATTCCAATTCCCAGAAATACAATCAGAATCTGCTGCCTCAAAGTCAACTTCCGGTCAAACTTATGAACTTTCCAAACCTTCAAATTTCCAACTTTCGGTAATTAGTACTGAATCCTTCTAGAAATATCCAATTGCAAATCCGGGCATACACCCAAGTTAAAGAATCACCATCTGGACCTAACGGAACTATCAAAACTCCAATCCGAGAGCAAACGCTAAAAAGTCAAACTTGGTCAACTCTTCCAACTTAAAGCTTTACTAATGATATTTATTCTTCTAATCGATTTCGAATAACCTGAAAATCAAAACTGACGATTCGCACAAGTCAAAATACATCATAGGGAGCTACTTCTACCCTTAAACTATCGAGCGAAGTGCAAATGCTCGAAATGATCGATCGGGTCGTTATAGGCAGTATTCAGTTAGTTAGTTACCAGATTTCTAATTTTCAGTGTATCTAAATTCTGGTGACTTGTGAGTATACAGTGGTGCATATGGGTGCTAAAAGAAAATGTGAGTAACAGTTATTAAGTTATTATAGCAAAATCTTCACATGTTTTTGGTCCCGATTAAGACCCAAGACTCGCAGAATGGTGCAGGAAGTGATTTATCAGATGATGGTATACTTTGAAGGACAAGTTTGTGTATGGTAGCGTATCCATATGTGTCTTACCTCACCGAACAATTTCATTTTAATTCTTGAAAATGGCGCCAGATATCAGACTCCATGGTGTAATAGGTTAAGAACTTTACTGCATCAGGAGTAGAATTGATCACTATAGTTTTTGACCAACAAAAAAAAAGCCAAAGGGCAAAATACCTAGGAGTCAGAAACATTTGATATACCAAAGATGTGTTTTTTCGTACGACTCATGCATATACTAAGAAGATATGATGTAAGATATTAGAACCAAGAGCAGCCGATATTGAATTTTAGGAAATGATTTCAAGTTATTTAGATTTATTCAAATCAGAACTAGAAAGTACCATGTTAGTAAGTTACTATAATAAGCAATTATTGTTGTGAGATAAAGCATATGATAGTTCCCTTTAAGTTATGTGACCGCGCCCCACGCCCCATCCAATCCCCAGTTGGATCCCAGTGAGCCATCGCACGGTTGATGTCCACTTTGATCTCGAACAGATCCTGGGCTTCTATCCGTGCCATGTTGATCAGCTCTGCAGAAGGAGAAGGTGTGTTAGCCAAAATTCGCATTTGGATGGTGCGAACGCTATCTCCCCCAATCACTTCCGTGTTTGAATAAGGATGGATCAGCTAGCGAGGGGAAGAAGAAATCCGTTGATAACAAGACTTTGCCCTGCTCCCTATGGAGGTTAGATACCTTTTCTTACGCTTCTTCCCGCAGATTCCACTCGTAAAGCACCTCCTTTTTCCGTAAGTGTTTACCCCGAATGTTTATTGATTGATATGATTTTGAAGTGTATAGAAAGTTTGGGTTAGATATTTCAATTTTGTTTAAGACAGATGAAATTTCCCTAAGTGTGATCCATGTACATAGTTCAAAAAAAGATAGTATGCGATCGTAGAATAGAGTCGGATGGTGAGGGGAGTTAGGGATAACCTTATGCTTCACTTTACTTATTCAAAGAAGAATAAGAAAACATCCAGCAGGTGGTTAATAAAAGGATAGTAAGTAAGTTTTGAGTAGATACGACAAATTAGCAGTTTCTGCAGAGCTAGTAGAGGTACAATTTGATAAACTTAGTCAGGTTAACACTAGTGAGTGGGTAAAAGTTTGAAATACCGAACGTGTGTTACAACCCAAAGAGTTTATGTTAAACCTGAAGTACAATAACAGTGAAAGGAAAAAAAGAATCAACTAGGCAATAAGAGAGTAAGCTATAGAAGAATAGGCTTTAAGAGTTATCGAAAAGGGGTTTCCCCAAGATTGACAGTGTGAGTAGAGATAATCATTTAAGATTATGTATGATAGTTGTGAATACTTTATCTTTCCATTTATGTAAGTTATTTAGTTTTTACTAGTAAGAAAGATTTCTCAGAAGTAATTTGAATATGAATCGTCATTAACATAAAGTGAGAAGAATTGCAGAAGATAAAGAAAGTTGTTTAGATCCCAACAAAAGAGAAGGATCCGCAAGTACAAGATATTAACCTTTGGTCTAAGGCGGAGATGTGAAAATCGTCAGTAAGTCCAATTGGAGATTTGAAACCCACATAGTTAGCATGGGATATAAAAACATAAAATCATGCCCAGTTATGTATCACGACAATAGTGTCATTGCACGAGACTCTAATATTTGGAGTACTAGTCAAAGACTTAGATCACAATAATATTATAAATGTTTTCAAGAAGTGCTTAAGAAGATTATCAAGTATGGGAAATATAGCTCACGATTGAGGTAGACAAGCCACGGTCGACTACTTCGTGGGCGTCAGCAACATGATTTGGAGCCCCAAAGAGAGGATGAGACATTAGGTCTCCCCACACGGACAAGAAGAATGGGAAGAAATGTTGACTAACTGAGGCGGATAATGGGTCAATTAGAAGCTTTCATGGTTAGGCGGAAGGGCAATCCTAAGGACTCCTTAGAAATACTTCATTAAGCTAATAGGACTTGAGGGCATCCAGCCACGTTCAACCCTACGTATTCTCAGGAGTTCGGGTTGATCCAGTATGTGCCTCTTTGGACAAGGACAATGCTATATGAGGATAAGTACAACGGACAGATTCCAATACCGAGGATAAGAAGGCTCCAAGAAGAGTGGAATGATCTGGTCAAAATGCCAATGGGTCAAAACTCGTGGTGCCCTCCGGAATATTATATCTGGATCAATGAGGAAGATGAGCTAGCCCGACCAAGCAGGGAAGCTATAGCCTGGCCAGAAGATGCAGTTTTGTGAATGCTAGAAACCATGATGTAACCTGTGCTCCCCCTTATCTTAATCCAAACACTATCAATGAAAATAAAAGTTATTTCAGATCTAAATGTATCAAATCTGATTATTTGTCAAATATTCGCGACTTAGGACTACCTCCGGCAAAGAGAGGTTCCACGAATTCTAGGAAAATGCACTTGCCTGAATATGTGTACTAACTGTTCTGTGTGACCTTTTACTCATATAAATGAAGAAACTAACTTTTGTTTCTTTTTATTTTTCTTTCGTTTCTTACTTTATTATTATTCCCCAAAGAAAGTTGGTTTGTGTCAACCCAAAACTGACCACGGTACAACCTAAGATCGAAGGGGAAGTTGTCTACTACAGATAACCCAATCGAACATACTCTAGTAATAGCCGATAGACCAGGACGATCGGAAGAGAAGGACGATACAAGGAATGATGAACATGTGGCCTGGATGGCCTAACAGATGTAATCTTTAAGGGAGGAAGTACAACATATCAGGGAACTGGCACATCTGGCCGTGACAATGCTCCCACAACAACCTCATTTTCATTCTCTAGATTCAATCCCCGACCACTTTCCTTCTACCACTCACCAGACTAACAATACCCCGACTTCGGTCCGTACCACTCAAATCATACCTCCAATAACCCCTGCAAACCCATCAAATCCTCCTATCCACACTCCCTGCGTACCACATTGCGTTCAAACGCCACAAAACCCACATGTTACCACTAACACAATTCACACCCCTCCTCATGACAGAGTCACTTTTACCACTCACCAAAGCCAGCACATACCCGTGGAACATACCGCTGCACATGAACGATATGCTCCTTCTGTGTATGTCGTTTCTGAACCCACCTTTAAAGAGCCTGACACGGTAAGCGTGCCTTATGAGATTGACCAGTACACTGAGATAGAAAGGGAATCTAGGCGCAAGGGGGAGGTATCAGTGTCTGAGCAGTTACAAATCTTGAGAAAACAAATGAAGAACCTCCAAGTCGCCAGGGGAAATTAAAGTCTAGACTATGAGGATATGTGTATCCACCCTGATGTAGATATGCCAGTAGAGTACAAGCCTCCAAAGTTCGATATCTTTGACGGGACGGGAAATCCCAATGCACATTTAAGAGCATATTGTAACAAGTTAGTTGGACTGGGAAGAAACAAGAAGTTGAGGATGAAGTTTTTCGTAAGAAGCATGACAAGGGAAGCACTAACGTGGTATACTCGACAAGACCTACAAAACTGGAGGACATGGAAGGATAAGGCGGAAGATTTCATGAATCACTTTCGATTCAACATAGAGATCACTCCTGAGAGGTTCGCACTAGTAAACCTCCAGAAGAAGCCATTCAAGTCATTCCAAGAATATGCGCATCGATGGAGATAAGAGGCCACCAGGGCACAGCCTCCGTTGGACGACAGTGAATTGACAAAGTATTCCATCAGGGCCTAGGAAGGGATTTACTTTGAGAAAATGATGGGCATCATGGGATAGAAATTACCCGAATTGGTCAAAATGGGAGATTTCTTAGAAGAAGGTATAAAATCCGGAAAGGTAATCCATGGTTGCACTGTAATCAGCTAGTAAAGCAATCCAATCAAGGTCAATAGGTGGCAGAAAGAAGGAAAAGGAAGAGGTATCAGGAGTCATCCATTTTATCAACCCAGACCACATCATGGGAACACCTCTCACTCCCCAAAAAACCATTCACCACTACCCGCTTATGCTCCAATCTATGACCCAACCTCAATATAACCCGCCTCGAACCCATAATAATCCAAACCCACCACGACTATATGCTCATGTCCAACCACCACTCATCAAAACCAATCTGCTTATGCACCCCGACCTCGTCCAAATTTTGAAGAGAGAGGTCCTATAAATTATACCCCGATTGTTGAACCTCTGGCTCAACGATTTGAAATACTGAGGAGAGCAGGTTTGATACGCCCCAGTAGAGGGAAGGGTTCCTGAGAATCCCTCAAAGTATTTTCATGCAACCAAAAGGTGTGTGTACCATTCAAATGTGCCTAGGCATGATATTGAAGATTGTTTCAAGTTGAAAAATGAGGTTGAATTATTGATCAAAAGCAAAGCCATTCAATGCACTCCGGCTCCGCCAAATTTGAACCGCATTCCGCTGCCAAATCACTGGAATCAGGGGGTCAACTTGATCACTTTGGATGAAGCATACGATTTGAAAGGAACCATTGTCACGATAGGAAATGCAGAGGCCACAAGGGTCCTACCTAAAAGGACTAATGATCACGGTACAACTGAGACCTATGGTGATGGTTTAGACTTACCAGCAATAATCCATCGCTGCTACCAGGGACAAAGAGGATCAGGAATACAAAACTGTCCCATGGTCATATCAACAAAAGGGAAAAGCCAAGATGACAGATTCCACGGCAGCACACAGTATGACTAGGTCGGGAAGATGTAATGCCCCTGACGATGCAAATCGAGGGAATCTAGGAAGGGAGCACGTTTAGAGAAAAAATATAATAGATCTCAATGCCGCAGAATTCTGGAAGAGGAT
Organism: Nicotiana obtusifolia; assembly: GCA_002018475.1. Classification (NCBI taxonomy): domain Eukaryota; kingdom Viridiplantae; phylum Streptophyta; class Magnoliopsida; order Solanales; family Solanaceae; genus Nicotiana; species Nicotiana obtusifolia. The sequence continues at coordinate 49,655 of MCJB01050487.1, forward strand.
GTCAAACAAAGAATACTCCATGGAGGAACAACTGAAGAAAACTCTGGCACAAATATCAATCATAGACTTACTGATGTGTTCTGACAGTCATAAAGACGCCTGATGAAAGTATTAAGTAGGGTATTTGTGCCAAGCAGCACCACCAGTGAGGCACTGGCAGCAACTATTTGGAAAATGGTCGAAGCAAATATGATCACTTTCCGAATAAATGAGCTCCCTATCAAAGGTGTGGGTCACAACAAAGCTCTACACGTCACTGTCAATGTGGAGACAAGGTAGTGTCTCGAGTACTAGTTGATAGAGGATCAGGAGTCAACATCTGCATGCTCTCTACTCTACGGGAGCTGGTTATCCACCTGAGGAAAGTCAAGGAAAGTCATGTGAGGGTAAGGGCTTTTGATTGGTCACAAAAGGATGTCATTGGAGAAATTTATTTGGCTTTGCAGTTCAGACCAGTTGAATTTCCCACAATGCTTCAAGTGATGGATATTTCCTCTTCATACAACATACTGCTGGGAAGACCCTAGATACACATGGCAGGGGGCCGTCCCATTCACCCTACACCGGTGCATGAAATTCGAGTGGGGTTGTCAACAGACCGTGGTCTATGGCAAATAGAGCCAATCAGCTTATTTGGAACACGCACTCCCGTTCATAGAAGTACTAGACGGGGCTGCCTTCCATGCAGTGGAGATCATGTAGACCACCGAAATAGAAGAGATTGAGCAAAACATGGGAATGCAGTCGCAGTATAGATCAAAGATGGCCATGAGGGAAATGATGAAATATGGATACAGACCAGGAACCGGGTTGGGAGCCAGATCAGACGGAATTATAGAACCTATTGAGCCAAATGGGTAGAAAGGAGCATGCATAGGGTATCAGCCTTCGATTAGGAAGACGTGTACTGGAAGCTCCAGGAAAAAGACATTTGTGCCAAAGCATGTTTCGGGTAGGGGACACAGCTCAGTGCTAGAAGACGATATCGCCAATGGGAAGGGAAGGTTGTTCGTAACCATGATTGAAGAATGCTGTGAAGGAATTGATATCAAGACATCGACCATTCGGAATGCCGAACCAGGAGAGAATCTGTGAAATTTGACCATCAGCCCATCTTTGGTTCGTCGGGAGTCTTGGTAGCGTGGAATTGTAAAATTTTTGAAAAACTGCACGGTCAAGTGAGGCCTGAACCGTGTCCATACCCTTTTGTCATTTGCCTCATTGAACGCGCAGACATTCCTCTTTTGATGAAATGAAAAGAATTTCTTTCTTAAAATTATTGCAAATTCATTTATCGCTTCATTAATACTTAGTTTTTCTGTTCAGTAATCAAAGTGATAAAAACCCACATTCGACGATTGTGACATGTAATGAAAGCAAAACGGTCGAGATTACGAGGAATATGACGAGAGTATGAGGCCATACAATCTCCCACAAGAGATCGAACAATTGGAAAGCCAAGAAAAAGCCTAATCTTGAAGAGACGGAAATGGTCAACCTCGGAAGCCAGGAAGACGTGAAAGAAACCCGAATTAGCATCATCTAGAAGCAGAATAGAAGGAAGAACTGGTTGAGCTCCTCCGACAATACATCGATGTGTTCGCATGGTCATATGACAACAGGCCTGGATTAAGTACTGATGTCGTCTCGCATTGATTGCCTACCGATCCGGCTAGACTGCCAGTCAAGCAGAAACCCAGAAAATTCAAGCCTGACCTGAGTTTGAGGATAAAGGAAGAAGTAATCAAGCAGATAGAGGCAAATGCAGTGACGGTCACCAACTATCCCAGTTGGCTGGCAAATATCGTCCCAGTACCCAAGAAAGATGGGAAGATCAAGCTATGTGTGGATTACTAAGATCTCAACAAAGCCAGCACGAAGGACGACTTCCCTTTACCGAATATCCATATCCTTATCGACAACTGCATGAAGCATGATTTGCAGTGGTTCGTGGATGTTTTGTTGGATACCACCAGATCCTGATGCACGAAGAAGATGCAGAAAAGACAGCCTTCACTACACCTTGGGGAGTTTACTGCAACAGAGTCATGCCAGTCGGCCTCAATAACGTTAGTGCTATTATATAAGGGCCATGACGACCCTCTTTCACGATATGATTCACAAAGAGATCGAGGTGTATGTGGATGATGTCATCATCAAGTCTCGAAAAAGTACAAAACGTTTGGACGACTTGAGGAAATTTTTCGAGCCCTTGCGGAGGTGCAGCTTGAAGTTGAACCCGTCTACTGGAAAGTTGTTAGGTTTCATCGCATGCAAAAAAGGGATAGAATTGGATCCATCAAAAATCAAAGCCATTCAGGAGTTACCACCGCCCAAGAGTAAGAAATATGTGATGATTTTTCTAAGTAAACTGAATTACATCAGTCATTTCACAGCCCAGACTACAGTAATTTGTGAACCTATCTTCAAGCTGCTGAAAAGGGATGCTGCCACAATGTGGATAGAAGAGTGTCAAAAAGCCTTCAACTGAATCAAGGAGTATTTGTCAAACCCACCAGTTTTGGTTCCTTCCGAGCCCGGGAAGCCAATGTTGATGTACCTGTCGGTCTTGGATAACGCCATTGGATGTGTGTTAGGACAACACGCGAAACCGGAAGAAAATAGTGGGCCATTTACTATTTAAGTAAGAAGTTCACACCATACGAGGTCAAATACACTTTGATAGAGTGCACTTGTTGTGCTTTGACTTGGATCGCCCATAAATTGAGGCATTAAATGTCAGCATACACCATGCATTTGATATCTCAGCTCGACCCGCTCAAGTATATCTTTCAGAAGTAGATTCCTACAAGAAAGTTATCCAAATGGCAGATTCTTCTTAGCAAATTTGACATTGTGTACATAACCCAAAAGGCTATCAAAGGAAAACCTCTATCCGACTACCTTGCAGAGAATCCAGTAGACAAGGATTATGAACCGTTCACTACGTATTTTCCCGACGAGGAGGTATTATTCACCGGAGAAGATAGGCGCAAAATCATACCTTGAATGGAGAATGTTTTTTCGGCGGAGCAGTGAATTTCAAAGGAGTGGGAATTGGGGCAGTCCTAATTTCAAAATCAGTACAACACTATCCAGCATCAGCAAAATAAGATCCCTTGCACCAATACTATGGTTGAGTATGAAGCATGCATCATTGGGATCAGGATGGCAGTCGACATGAATATTAAGGAGCTTTTGTTCATAGGGGATTCCAATCTATTGATACATCAAGTCCAAGGGGAGTGGTCTACCAAAAACTTCAAGATCCTTCCATACCTGCACTGTGTAAAAGAGTTATGCAAGAAGTTCACAAAGATTGAGTTCAAGCATGTTCCCAGGATCCAAAACGAGTTCGTCGTCGCTCATGCAGCTCTATCATCCATGATTCAGCATCAAGATAAGAATTATATCGACCCTATTGAGGTAGAGAACAAGGATCAACATGCGTACTGCTTTCATGTAGATGAAGATCTAGACGGTAAACCATGGTACCACGACATCAAGAGATTCCTCGAGATAAGAGAATACCCGGAGAATGCTACTAATAGTCAGAAGTGAGCGCTCAGCAGGTTGGAAAATCACTTTTTCCTTAATGGGGAAGTCATGTATATCATAACCCCAAACTTGGGTTTGTTGAGATGTGTGGATGTCACTAAGGCAGCCAGACTATTAGAAGATATACACGCTGGAACATGCGAACATCACATGAATGGTTTCATATTAGCCAAGAAGAGCTTGAGAGCCGGATACTTTTGGATGACCATGCAAAGCGGTAGTATCTGCTATGCGCAGAAGTGTGACTAGTGCTAAGTCCACGAGGATTTCATATGGGTTCCGCCCAATGAGTTGAATGTGATGTGTTCGCCTTGGCCATTTGCCGCTTGGGGCATGGATGTGATTGGACCTATAAAGCCTGCTGCATCAAACGGGCACTGCTTCGTCTTGGTAGTCATCGACTACTTCACTAAACGGGTCGAAGCATCTACCTACAAGGCTGTAACAAAGAAAGTAGTGGCGGATTTCGTCCGAAACAACATCGTCTGCCAATTTGGGATACCCGAGTCCATCATCATTGACAATGCAGCTAACCTAATAGTTATCTCATGAGGGAAATTTGCGAGACGTTCATAATTTTCCAACGTAACTCCACATCCTACAGACCACAAATGAATGGAGCAGCCGAGGCAGCCAACAAGAATATCAAGAGAATTCTGTGAAAGATAGTGGATAATCATAAACAATGGCACGAGAAGTTATCCTTCGCCTTACTGGGTTATTGGACCAACATGAGAGCATAACACTGAAGCTATGATATCTGCAGAGGTCGAGATACCATCCTCAAGAGTCATCCAAGAAGCCAAGTTAGACGATGAAGAGTGGATACGGGTCAGACAGGAGCAATTCATGCTCATTGACAAAAAGAGAATGGATGCAGTATACCATGGTCAGGTACATCAAAATAGAATAGCCGGTGCATTTAACAAAAGGGTGAAGCCTCGCCGGTTTACACCGGGGTAATTGATTCTGAAGAAAATCTTCCCCACCAGGAAGAAGCCAAAGGAAAGTTTGCATCGAGGGCAAGGTCCTTACGTGGTCCACCGAGTGTTATCGGGTGAAGCTGTAATCTTGGTAAAAATGGATGGAAAAGTCAGCACGAAGCCCATTAACTCAGACGCAATCAAGAGATACTACGTTTGAAGGCAATAGAGCTAAGTTTTTGCTGTAACAGAACTACACACAACCTAACTTCCCATAGAGATACGTACGCAACCCTCGTAGGGTTCGGTTTCTCCCTCCCCATTCATTTGTGATAGAAAATCCAAATATCATTTTGTGTTGCCAGAAACTACGCTGCGAATTAATTTCCTCGGGGAGGAATACGTATGCAATCCTCATCGGATTCAGTCGTCTTTTGTATTAAAATACGTTCTGGCCTGATTCCATTTGGATACGTAGGCAGTCTGAGTCAGACTCGGCCATTCCATTCTTAATCTCATCATTTCGCATATGTTGTAATAGAACTACGCCTTGACCTGATTCTATTTTAATACGCTGGCTGCCTGAATCAGGCTCAGTCATATTTATCATATTTTTCTTTATCATCATCCACGAACTACATTCAGACCTGATTCGGATTTGGCTATGTAGGCAACCTGAAAGGGTTTGATCATAACTCTAGGAAACCTTTGTAATGAATTAGTTCAGATTAGGACACAGTCGCAACAAAAAGCAGCTACGTCATCAGAAAGCATTACGGAAGATCGACACCAACGGGATAGAGTTTTTCAAGGAGCAACGCTCGCGTTCAGAGAACGTTTCGAAGCATGTCATAATACAAAATGATGGAATTTTCCATAAAACAACGATTTTCAAAAATGTTTTCCAAAACATATCGTAATTTGTTCCACCTACTAAACTTCATGGCGTAACCTTACCAGGACAGGGCAAAAGCCAGTACTATGGTCGACACAAACCATCTCCCCTTCGCGCTAAGAATTTTTCATTGAGTGTAGGGCCAACAAGCGAGGAAATGTTGGAAATACACTGTGGCAAAAATGACGGATATGCCACTCACTCAAGATTATCACCCCTCTTCCTCTATTTGAGTTTTCTTGGCATAACTGAAACTCATTCTCGAGTCCTTTACGGGTATCTTGGAATAAGACCGCTAACGCGAATGAGGCATATTGTACATAGCAAACGTCCGCTCAATCATTGGGAGCACCTTATATAGAATGGGTTGCTGGCTTCACCAATTGGAGTCCTGTATATAGCAAATCGTCCGCTCAATCAATCGGAGCACCTTGTACAAAATGAGCCGCTGGCTTCACCAATTGGAGCACCTTGTACAAAATGAGCCGCTGGCTTCACCAATTGGAGCCTTGTATATAGCAAATCGTCTGCTCAACCAATTGGAGCACTTTGTACAAAATGGGTCGTCAGCTTCATCAATCGGAGCCCCATAGTCAAGAGTATCTCTTGGGCATGCTTTTCTCTTCTTTTAGTATTATCTGGAACGTTTTGACATTTTGCTCGTGCAGCCTACAGGCTAAGCTCTCCCAACTAGCGGAGAAGCACTCTACAAGTCAATCGCTCCCATCAAGTGAAGATACTTTACTTTTTCAGTGCAAAGCTCTCCCAATAAGCGAAGACACACCCTACAAGCTAAGCTCTCCTAACAAGAGGAGACACTTTCAATGCAAAAATCTACCAACAAGCGAAGATGCATTCTATAACTACTTCCAACGAGGAGACTCAATGCTCTGATAGCTGCGGAACGGTACACAACCCGGCTAATAATCGAGTCAAATTCAAGTATCATGTCATCCCGATCTCAAATAACGGCTCACCGGCAGCCAGGCATCATCATTCCTGCATCATTTACATCACATCTTAACATATTCAGCATTGCAATATATGGGTATATGTGTATCTTATTTGTTTTGCAGGTGGGAATATCATAATGTGGAACTCCTTCTATGCAGCAGACCGAACTACAACGCTATGAGGGATAGCAAACTCATTAGCAGGCCAAGCATCCGAGCTCGAGTTCAAAGTAATCAGAAGAACTCTAAATTCCTCAAAATCTTTCAAGTCAAGCCGCAAATTTTTTCTTTTTTGGTTAAATGTAGTGTTTATTTATGTGATTAAATTACAAAAAAGGAGGGGGACATAAACCTTACCTCCAAAACAAAATAAAAGTGCACTTAGTTATCCAAAAGTGATAGCTAAGAGTGACTAAACAATGATGAATTATTAGACCTATAGGGATGTGACGATTGTCTATTTTGTAATGATAGACAAACGCATTTACAAAAACATGGTGTGAATGAGCTAGGTATTCTATACAAAAAGGTACATGTATTTCTGCTTCTAATATTTGTTTCCAGAGTGTTGTCCCTAGTATGTACATCTGGTGCGCAAAAAATTTTTGCAGAGTTGTCAGAGGAATGTCAAAAGAGTGCGAGCTATCTTCAATTTTGCTTTTTCTTTGTAGGGAGAAAGCATGTTGAAGATGGCTATTCCAGTTTGGGCAGAAATTTGTTTTTTCTAGTGAATGATCTGGTTGAGCATTGATGTTGCTCGTTTTCTGGAGCTGCTGCAGTGAGGTGATGTTCCTTTGTGTGTTGTTGTTTTTCCCTGTTCCTGCTCTGTGATTGTAGCTTGTTTATTCCACCTCGCAGTATCGTCATAATACGATACTAGGGCAATTCCTACGAGCGTCGCTTCCTCAAAGCCCTCACTCCAGAACTGCATGAGGCCTGATCCTCATTAAGCCCGAGGTATGTAAGCAATTCAAAGCCAGAATTCGGCCCCAACTCCCCAAAATTCCCCTAGAATCTTTCCAATCCTACAACTCATAATCCTCGTTCCAATCCTACAGTGCATGCCTAAAGTCAGGTCAAAATTGGCTTTGATTCAATTTATTTGCCCGAAAACTCTTTCATCTCCGGTCAAAGAGGGGCAGCTGTTGACGGTCAATTTTGACTCTCTCTTTTTAAATTAATTTATTTATGCTTAATAATTTACAATAAATTTTTTGAAAATATTTTCAATCAATAAATACCTATTATATAAAATTAACTAAGTATTAGTAGTTTTGAAACAATTCAGCATTAATTACAAATATACATATAATTTTAAGATTATATACATCACATAGGCTTTATAGTTAGTTTAATTACTCCTCAATTTCTAGTTAATTAGGCGACTTGTTAATAATTTGAAATTAATAATTCAAAAATGAAGTATTCATAAACTATTAATTACAATAGTTAGTAATGTATATAGCAATTATAATTTTACTGTATTTTGTTGGAAATTATTAAGCTTATTTAATTTAATTATAAAAGAAATCAAAAGAGGCTAAAGGCTATAGTTGCAATTTTCTATTAAAGACCAAGTGGCTATATTTTAAATTATTTCTAACCCAAATCACGCAAGCCCAATCCGGAATACCAATCCAAGTCCACCCGTCTAATCCACTTTGACAATCTGCGTGCTTTCCCCTAAGCCAATCCGTGTGTGCCACACTCGTCTCCCACCCTCACAAAATAAACACAACAAATCTGGGCCGTCCATTTCTTAGATCAACGGCCCACGACTTTCAACCTTATTTCCTCTTTAATCTATTAACTCCTAGAGATTTAATCTCGACCGTTGGATCACAAGGATCCAACAGCCACAAAATTTTTCCGCAAAAACTTTTTAAACACCAAAATACCAGGACTGTTGATCTAAAATATCAACGACCCATATCAACCCCCTTACTCTTAATTCGAAGACGACCCGCCAATCTCCTATCCCTAATTTCATTTGTCACTCCCAAAGCCACCTCCCTTTCCGTTTTCCCTCTTTCTTCTCTTAATCTCTCATGAACATCAATCAACAAACCTTGCACAAATCTGTGCAAGGTCATGAAATCTCTCATCAAATCGTTCTCTCCTGCTTCCCTATCCACGAATCCCACTGATTTTTCCTTTTTTATTCTTCAAATTTGAGCTACCAGATTCTAAATCTTATCATAGAGACACCATTTCGTCTAGGTTCTCTCAAGTCCACAGAACCACTCGCTTTGTCCTAGGCTACGAAGCCTGAGATTTCCTTTCCATTTCACTGATTAAATTCCAAAACCCCTAATTCAAAATCCTAGACTAATCGGTGCAAGGTCGAATCCTCAGAGATTCTTTGTGCTTTGTCAAAATTAGTGGCATGCATGGCCACTTTACAGTGTAATCGTTAATATTCTTGGTCCAGAGGTCAAGCGCAGAGACCTCTAGGCATTGAGCCTTTATCTGGTGGATTTTGCTTTCAACGAACAGACTTCCTCCCTCAATTAAAAGCTATCCTTGTTCTTACCTCTGTCATCTCTGATTTCACTCGAGTTTGCTCACATCATCCACTCTCTGTCATCTTCCACTACCCTAGTTTGAATCTGTAACCTAGAGTATTAAATGCCACTATAAATAGAGCTTTAAATGCTCTCACCAAACAGACCTAGCAAGAACCAAAAACCCTAACACGAGTATCAAAAAATCACTAAGGTTTCAAAGCATAGGTTCTCTCTCATTTATGTTTCTCTTTGTTTCCGAGTTCTCCAACTGCTCAATGTTTGAAGCTTTGGTTTCTACACGGCTAAATCAAATTCTTATTTGGTCTGCTGCCCACAAGGATGTTATTATAGCTCCACTCCTTCTCTTTTGACTATTTTATTTAAAATCATGAACCTACTATTCTCTTTCAATTAACTACCTTCGTTTATGATGTTTGTCATTAGCTCTTAATTATTTGTTCCTGCTCATAAAGATTTTTTACTAACTTATGGTTTAGTGTTATGCTTTTATGTGTCTTGAGTCAGTTTGATTAAGTCATTATATGACCTTGAGGACTACTACTCTGAATAAAACACCATATACAATTAAGTTCTTTAATTGTGACTTGATAGCTTCCTATACTTGTTCTGATTTTCAGATTTCTCTAAATGTTTTGTTGTGATCTATGCCTATTACACTAATCCCATTTAGTGTAGTCTGTTAACTTGAAGTTGTTATTTAATAATCTTAACTAAGAGGGATATGAATGCTCAGGGTTTAATCCTTTACTACTTAGTTGAAGTATGTTAAATTTAAATGTTTAAGGTGCTTTCCTTCTTCACATAAGTGTTTGATAATCTGAACCAGTCTTTGAGTCATTTATGTGAAAGTCTTGTGTTTATACTTAACAGTTGATCACATCTGTAAGCCTTATCATATGAAACAGTCTCATTAGGGCAACCAGACCAACTATGACGAACCTCAGGGACTATTTTTTTATGTACTCTATCATGATTAAGTCATCTTTTGTAAATTAGCATATAAATCATGTCTACTATGACTAAGTATCAATTACTGTGTCAGTAAGTTGAATGGAACTCCATCATGTTTAAATTATCACTCTTTACTCTGTACAATTAAGCTAAACATGCTTAGTGTAAGGTCTCTCCGATTTCGAACATCTCTAATGCTATTATTGATCTGACTTCATAATGAATGAAATTCAATCCAATTTGGTAAAAACCTTGGCTGCAACATCCTATGTATAACTTGAATGAGAATTTTATGTCCATCTCTATTTGTTCTCTATATCCATGCTTGTGGATATAGCATCATCAAAACCTGTTGAATTTGTTTAGGTCTACTGTAATCCACTATTAGAACTAATGAAAAAGTTTGAGACTATATACTTTGCCTGAATATTGCAATATGTGTTAACCTGCAAATAAGGATAGCACGAATGTGAAACCTAAGGCTCTTTGAAAAGAATGTAGTCATGTCATATGCCTTAGGGTAATACTGGCCTGTTAGCCAAGACAAGTAGTTTTACATATGCTCTTTAAGAGATCCCTAAATAAAGCTAGCAACCCAATATCTAATATAAGTCAAGACTTAGTCTATAACCTCTGGTAAGTGCCTTTGAATATGTTCCTTCTTGTGATCTTGTACTCATTATGGTAAACTTCATGATGTTCCTGCTCGAATATAATAGTCCGCTTATTTTTAGTAAGGATATAACATTCTTAGAAAGGGATGGTCATGTCATAGATCCTAAAGATAAGAAAGACTGGTGGCATGAGTTTCTGTTAAGAACTCTTGGGAGTTCTATCTAGATTGATAAACTAGTAGTCTTGATTGAAACTATGGGTGTATTTTAGTATCTCTAATAGTATCTGTAGAAGTTTTGATTATGAATATTTGTCTGAAACTTTGATTGATACTTTCAAGGCTTCTAGTATTACAATTAACTATTGAAGGATTGAACTGTATGCATTTTTTTCTCTACCTTCAAGATACCTGATTTCAGGTGTTTGGTTCTTTGATAGTAACATAATAATGTCTTTGCTTCTATATCTGTATGAAACTCAGCTTTTTGACATGTTTAATGTGTTAGTCATCTACTTGGTTTGGAAACATGGTTATAAAGGTGTAAATGAACTGCCTTGTGTTCTCATGGTATGTTGTTTGGCTCTATTAAGAGGGTTATATACTTCTGTGATATGGCATTGCTATAGTGGTTGGTTTACATTGAAAGTTTCTCATTGACACTTAAAAATGTAGGGAAGAATGAGTCATTAGTGATTTGGGGCATTTGAGAGTAGAGTTCAACTTTTGGTTGGACTGCTCTCCTTGGCACAAGCATTGCCCTGGGCATTGAGACCCTTGGGAACTTTGAAGTGTCAGGGGATTCAAAGGGGGCTTTTTCCTTGAGTAGAACTCTACCCTTAGCCTTTAATTCATTGATATTCATCACTCCCTTTAGGTTTAGTGTTTAATGACAATGAAATCAATGTAAATCATTTGCTATAAATAAACACCACATTAGTATGACCCTTCATGATATTTAAGTACTGTTAGTTGCTATAGTTTATTTAAGTAATTTGCTCGCATATTTCATGTATGGATATATGTATACAACATTATTTTCTAATGACTTTCTTGCTTTCTTTTGAACATGTACAATTGTTGGGTCTGCTGACTTCTCAAGGAACTCAAGCCCAAGCCCTGCATCATTGCATTTGAAGTCTAGAGCCTATTGCTGTCACTTCCCGCTGATTATTGGGCCTACCTCTTTCAGGCCCAAACTAGAGTCACTCTTCACCCTTTACTGTTTTATCAGTATTTCGTTATCTATATCCTTTACATGTATATAACATCTGCTCTCATCATATTTGATTAGTATTTAGTTTTACCTTTTGAATTACATGAATAACTTACGTAAGCCTTAAAGAACATAGGTTAAAGAAATACTAGATAGTAACTAATTTTCAATTCATAAATCATGCACTGTTAATCTACCATGCTAACTTTTTGTGAAGATTTTGAAGCTAAAATACTTAGCAAAGACGGCCATCCCTCATTCAAAACCAGAAACGAAATGCAAGACTAGCTTTCAAAAGGGAATTGACTCTTTCAAAACTTAGGAGCTGCCGACCAGCGAGATTTTCAAACATCTCCTTTAGTTTAAGATCTAGATAATTTCAGAAATTAAGGTATATCTTTACCTGTTTCTCCACAATAGTTTACTTCACTAGAATTACACAAATAGCCATAATCATTTAAAATACAAAGTGTTTACAACTTAACCTTATCTCATACGTTTTAGGAATATGAGAATTATCTACAATATCTCAAACTCTTTCAATCATATACACAATCTTCAAAGCTTTTCTAAACCTATTTCTTTAAAAACTACACACCCTCTTTTCAAGCGTTAAGTTTTTAGTAGATATATAGTAAGCCATACCTCTCTAATACTAATTAAGCATGATACAAACAAGTAACCCTTTAACCTAGTCTAAGTCCTATGGAGCTACCTCAGATAGATTTTAAGGGGTGCCTAACACCTTCTCCTTAGAAGAACAAGAACCCTTACTCAAAATCTCACTGGTTAGCAGACTAATAAAGAATATGATTTTAGTAATTAAATAGTTACCCTAGTATACCTTTAAATATGAGGTGGCGACTCTCTTTCATCAACAACAGCAAAACCACAAGTTGAATCTTGTTTTGACTAGTGCAAAATAAGGTGCAACACTAATTATTGTAATTAATTAATTATAAAAGTACTTTAATTTCAAAATTATGATATTGATTTTGAATTATTGAAATAGTGGAATAATTAACTTAAAAATTAAAAATTAATTTATTAAACCTACATAATGTATATAAAGAATATTTTAATAATCTCAAAATTATAAGTCTGATATATTTGTAATTATATAATACTAACTTATTAATTTCAACATCATTAATACTTAATTCTTTTGCAAAAATAGGCATTATCAATTAGAAAATATTTTTAAAACATTTATTGCAAATCATTAAGTATAAAATCAATTAATTTTTAAAAGGGAGGGTCAAAATTGGTCATTAACAAATCCTAAGTGATTTCAAGTATTTCAAAGCGATTCTAGTGCTGAATAACCCGAAGTGCCTGCTAGTTTCTCTTCCTTGTTCTTGTGGCTGCATTGGAAGGATACTTTTTGGTGAAGTAATCTCAAACTCGAGTTACATCTGTTTGAAGGTAAGGAACCTCTTATTCTATATGTATTTGAGTTTATCCAAGTTACGGCTAAGTCGTTGAAGCTAGAACTTGTGATATATCGATCAAAAGTCTTGTTAGTGATGTTGTTGATTGTTGGACTGTTTGGGAGGTGTTATTGCAGCGTTTTATGGCCGTAAAAATTTATGGAATAACCTGAGTATATTTTGTTGTTATTATCAACATTTTCCTGAATATAAATAAGAGGAAAAGGGTTCAAAATATTGTGTTATTAGACACGAACCGAGCTTGCCGCTCCATGTGTTATTGTGTTTGTTGTGTTCCATATAGCTACTAATTGTTGTTTGGGTTGTCGCTGCAATATAGGACACGGGAAATGTAACAAAATCAAGGAATATGCTGCCCATTTTATTATAGAATGAGCTTGTCTTGTTCGTTGTCCGTTAGTTGTACTTTTCATAGCTTAATGATAGCATCATTATCGTGGTTGTAGATTATGGTGCGACCAGTTGAGTTCAGTATGGTTACTGGGAAGATTGCTACAAGTATGCTAAGGCTAAATATTTCCTTCATTTTGGCATGATCCCGTAACTACATGTGTTTGATAAAGAGACATAGTTTGTATACCTGAATTTATGTATATTATCCTAGTCTCATAAGTTATAGTGTTCTCCCTTATCGGGACTTTATATTCAGTTAAGTATTGTCTTCTTTCAGTCAAGAGAGTAGATGGTGTGTGTGTGTGTGTGTGTGTGTATATATATATATATATATATACAGTATTACAGTATTTTCACCACCACCGAGTTATAATCAGTGGGCAAGTCCCTATTGGACAACCTCAGATCAGATGGTAAGTTATATACAAAGCCTATTGTGGCCGAGCGCCTATGAGAGACCCTACTATGGTGGAGCAATACACATATTGAGCCTTAAAGGGACAGACAACTATTTTACTTACTAAATTGAGAGACTTTAATCAATATCAGCAGGTAAGCATATCTTCAGATCATCTTTTACTACCAGTTACTTTCATTTATTACATTATCAGTTCAGTTAAGCTTGTATATATTCTATTGTCTTGCATAATTGGTACATTATTTCGTACTGACGTCCCTTTTGTCGGGGACGTTGCGTTTCACGCCTAAGGTCTTGATAGACAATTGGATAGGCCTTCCCAGTAGATAGAGCCAAATATCAGATTGATTGGTAAGCTCCACTTCCCCAGAGTTACCAGGTCTAGACCTTGGAGTCCATTTTATATATACTGGTTTGATAGGTAGGTCGAGGCTCTGTCTCGATCATAATACAGTTAAGTTATCTCTAGAGGCTTGTAGACAAGTCCTATATATTTTGTATATCAGTAGATGTTCATGGCAGCCTCATCAGCCTACACACTTATATATATGAGCCTTTGGGTATGTTTACCCTCATATGAGAGACGTTATTTTCAGATGATTCAGAATATGGCCTCATCGACCTTGATTGGTATTGTCAGCTTGCAAGTAGGCCTTGTCGGCCTAAGCTGAGGGATATCCCTATACAGTTCACAGTTACAGAGTGGTACGCTCGGGCCGAGTATGGCACCGGGTGCCGACCACGCCTCCATAGGTTTGGGGCGTGACAAACTTGGTATCAGAGCAGTTCTATCATAGGGAGTCTACAAGTCGTGTCTAGTAGAGCCTTGTCTACAGATGTGTTGTGCACCACATTATATAAACAGGAAGCTACAAGGCATTTAGGAGTCTGTTTCCCTTCTTTCAAATCAAAATCATGTTATAGATCTGAGTCATATGAGTTCGGACTAGGACGTTTGTTTGCTAATGATATAGATATGCCTGCAAAAAAAAATTACAGCTAGTCAGAGGGCTAATACAGCAATAGGGACACTAGTAGAGAGAGAATTCTTGACAACATGGCCCAGATTGAGAACCTATCAAATCATGCATACGATACATGCAAAATTTCCAGCTTAAGACCCTAAGATGGGAATATCAAACACACCCCGTGAATAGCAGCCTATGAGAGTATCAGAAGGTAAAAATATAAGTTTCAACAGGTAATAAAAGCAAGGTGAAGGAGGGTACGAGCTACCCAGTTAGTGAAGATTATCAGATTTACAATTCAGGCAGAGAAATATAAGTATTCTGAGTTACCTTCAACAGTAACAACGGCATGTACAATTAGGCCACACCGATCTCAGTTATGCCCTATGGGAGCTAACAGATATAGTTTAAGAGAAGGATGGGATATCAGGATCTAATTGGGGTTAGAGTAACTCAAAATGGTGGATGAATTGTTATCGTTAGCATTAACTGATATTTTTGAAGGATATTGCGAATGTGATAATAGCTCTCCTTGTGAGATACCCTAATGGTGCACTCTTGAATAGTACTATCAGATATGAATACTAGAATGTTCAGAATATTGAGAAGATAGGCATTGGCATCCTAGAAGGGATAAATATTTACCTTAGTATGACTCACATTCCTAGTAAAGAGAGAATGTTAGGCGACCCTAAGAGCTAGTGAGATGGGGCAAGGGGAGCTAAGGTGAAAGAATGTTTCGTTGAAGTTTTCAAAATAAGGTAAGAGACAAAAATATTAGCAGGAGAATATCAAGAGAGTAATTGAAGCATTGTTAGTAAGATGTGATAAATGGGCGATAACGGTAAATCAAAATATGACGGGATGACAGAGTCTATAGTCAAGTTAAGGTCAAGACAAGAGAAGACAGGCCTTGAGGCAATAAAATATTATAAGCCAAAAAGGTCATATCCCTATTTCGAGAAATGAGTTGGTGACTCCAATGTGATTACCATATGGCTAAGTTGGACCCTCGGAGTAATAAAAATTAGTATGGACTAGTAAACAAGATAAAACCAAACATGAATTAGGGACCGGTGGATTTGATAATAGTCGACATCGTGGGAATTTTAAAGATCGCGTTCCGTCAATAATAGAATGGACGACAGAAGAATAACCTTTAAAAGTCATTCAGAAAGATGCCTTCCTTTAGCAAGCGTTATGAGCAAAGTTAAGCTTATGGGACTAAGTGTGACCAATTACATTAGGTGTCACTCTCGTGAGTAAGAAATTCAATTATCCCTGGTACAGAAGGGTTACTGTAAGGCGAGTAAGGGTCATTGAAAATATGAAAAGACTCCGAAGATGAAGAGGTAATATCTGCATGTAAAATATCAGAGCATTAAATGCTAGTACTCCCTTAATTGGGGAAGATGGTTTGATATGGTTTTAAGTCGGAGTTAAGTGGTGCAGGTAACTATGGAATGGTAAAGGAAGAATGCGATAAAAATGCTAAAGGGATGAGATTGCACTTATTCAAATCCTACAGATAGGTTACAACCCCAAAACATTATGCAAGCACGACGCGGGGAGAGTAGTAAGGGTTTCCGGCCGGGATTTTATTAATAATAAGTGTGAATGGACACTTGATACATAAGGAGTCAATACGAGTGGTAAGTTAAGACAACGAACATAACTTAAGAGAGATTACAAGAAATATAGATGTGAGAAAGGACCAACGAATAGTTAGTAATTGATTCAGGAAGAGCCTAGTGACGGCGAAACAAGAGGTCATAGATAAATTAGCAGATCGTGCAAGATAAACGTAGTGAACCACAATATAGGGAATTAAGTCTCGCAGAGATGACATCATAATCCTTGAGAAATATTTGGATAGGAGTAAGGGTAGTTAAAGATACCGTATAAGTATTACGAAAATAAAAGAGAGTGCCATTGGGGAGATAGTCAAAATTTCAGTTCAAAAGCAACCCTAAGGTCACCGGGGGTGCGGAGGTAAGTAATTAAGGATAATTATAGGCGAGTAAGAACATCAAAAATTCCTTAGGGTATACGATGTAATAAGCTCGCAACTTTACAGGAGTCAGAGGGTCTCCCCTAAGTACTACAACGAAAGACTAGCTGAGGAAATAAGGAAGAAGGCTTGAACCTAAGCATAGTAACTTGAAGAAGAAATAATCTTGTAACAACAGTCTCACTACAATATTGTATGCACTCCATAAGAAAGTGTCACCTACCGTGGCTAATGGGAAGTAAAAAAAATTAAATCACAACTGATATTTGAGAGCATATGAGTTACAGGAAATTTCAGTATTCGTAGGCAATAATATAAGCCAAGTATTCATACAACAAGTGGCAGAACGACCAAGAAAAATAATTGTTTGTGTTTAGAGATAACTGAGAAGGCGCAAAAGGAATTATTCGATCTACGACCCAAAGTTAGCTACGTTATGAATGCACTTAAGATTTCGGAGTATTATCCATGCAGCATATATATTGACATACATACAGATATGGAAGACTTCGGTATAGATTAAATGAAAGAATTGAGTCCACGTCACAGACAAAGGCCTGAATTGCTAGAAGATTATAACATAGATACTACATAGCATCCAAAAAAAGCTAATATAATAGCTTCCAAACCTTCAATTTTTCAACTTTCGCCAAAAAGCCTCAAATCAACTTACGGACCTCCAAATAAAAATTCGGACATACGCCTAAATCCAAAATCATCGTCGAACCTATTGGTACATTCATATCCTGATTCCTAGGTCGTTTACTTAAAGTGTTGACTCAAGTCAAACTTGGCCACCTTAGGCCACTATTTTGGAACTAAGTGTTCCTTCAACACGAACCCTTCAAAAACCAAACCAACCACCCCCTCAAGTCATAAAATAGTAAAAGCACATACGAAAAGTCTCAAATAGTGGAACGGGGATCTATAAAGCAAAGCGAACAAAATATTGTCTTTCTCTTGATTTAGTATAGCGAACGAGTAAAAGTAAAAATATATTTTTAGTATAGTTAACAAGTAAAAGTGAACGGAGAAAGTATCTTTTTTAATTATGTGCTCATAATTTATTGGAAGAAAAAGAAGGAAAAGGAGAAAGGACAAAAAGAAAATGCAGAAGGATGAAGCAAGAGAGAAGAAGATGCAGAGGAAAGAGGAAGGAAGAGAAGAAAAAGAAGAAAATCTACCGAAAGGCTATTAAAGGCTAAAAAATAATTGATGGGGTCAAAATATTAAATGATAGTCTTAAGGATGTTCACCAAACATAATTTCTTGTTCGTATTCTCTCTAGTCCTAATTTTTACTAAAGCCTATTTTCAATTTCATTTCGCTCTCTCTCTCATGCTCTAAAACCTTGCTTTCAAAAAAAATTTGCTCTCAAAACTCACGAGCTTTCTCTCTCAAATCCCAAGAAGATTTTGCTCTTCCGTTTAATTTATTTCTTTTATTTTATTATTTGATGGACGATTTCTCTGATTTTGCATATCATTAATAGATTTGCTTTAAAAAATTTAAATTTTGGTGAATGATTTCTGTTTACCCTTAAAACCGGATAACAATTGAATTTGTACGTGGTGCTAAGGATTCGTGAATCAATTTGATACAATATAAAAATATGACGCAGAAGATTAAAGTATAATAAGCAAAAGAGAACAGTCAAACCACAAGTATCCAACAGCTGATAATTAATTATGAGAAATGGGGAAGTATTTTGATGAACAATGGAGCTAGTTGTGAATAACAGTTGAATTATATTGTATTTCTCTATGAGATATGTGTGTCCCTTTACAATGGGGGGTCAATGCCCTTCTTATAGGTAAATAAAAGAGTCCTAAATAAAGTAAAAGACTGATTATAAGGCAAATTCCATTAATTACAGGATTGAATATCCCAACAGTTGAGGGAATTGCTCCTGGCGAGATATCCGGGATTGACGAGATATACGGTCCGAAGCCGATTCTTTGTTACGAAGTATCCCATGGCCGATCATATCGATTGTCCCATTTCGGTTGTCCCGGCCTATACGCCTGACTTGTTGATATCGAACCGGGGTGGCCCGGTTTCAAATTGCAACCGGTCCCAACCTTAATCGATTGCGTCCGACCCAATACAATTCCTTTTCTATAACTTAATTGCTAGAATGGCCAAAATAGTTTTAGCTTGCTAAGCTTTGGCCCGCTGACTTATTTTAAGTGGCTTCTCTATTTTGAGTTTGTATCTAACAAAGATTATTTATTTTAAAATTTTCAAGATTAACTAGTGATGATTCATGTTTTAGAAATTTTAAATTAACCTTGATGGTTAATCAGTGCAGAAGTTGCTTCCACATTTTAAATTGACTAACTTAAAATGTAGATAGTCCCCTCGTTTATTGGAGAGTAAGGACAAAAAACGATATGAGTTATCAACCTTTGAACTTCTTGACTAAGCGATCGATATTCCTGCTAAACGTGACGCGGAAGCACAGCTGTCAAAATCGCTTATCCCCAAAAAGATCCTATGTATGACGGTAGCGTAGTGATGCACACAACCATCAAAGTAGGAAATCATTACCTGCCTTTTGCAGAACCCTGTGCCTTTTTATTGCATTAAATGCGTGCATTCAATGCCGCTCACCTCGTGCTTCGTGCTTCGTGCTGCCGCTTTTTGGGAAAGTATAAATACTTCTTCCCTCTTTGGATCGGTTCATTTGTCTTCACGTAATTAACCACTTTGTCTCTTTCAATCTTCTTGAGCAGAAAAAACCTTTAATCTTCTTCACAAAAAATCCTTCTAATCTCCTTCGCTTCTTGCTATTTCAATGGCCAAAACTTCCAAGTCAGTTCCTCCAAGACAAACTTCTCCCGCTCAGCCTATTGAAGAGGCTGAACCCATCCGCACTGAAGAGCCCTCTATGGCGCCTCAATTGAAGGCCTTCATGCCAGTGGGATGTTACATAGGTACCGACTTCAAGGTTGAGAAAGCATCTTCGGTACCCGGTCGGGGTGAACCGGTTTCAGATTATATTAGTTCAATCACCTCCAAACACCTTGATAGGGTGAAAGCTGATTGCCATTGGACTGATAAAGAAATTGTAATTCCTTCCCCTAACGAGTCCATTATTACACATGTGGAGGGGTGTCTCAGTGTGTATACTTACCCGTTCACGTTAGGACCCATAGATCCTATGATTGTCGAATTTTGTAGGAGGTATCAGGTTACTTTGGCTCAAATACACCCTTCTGTATGGCGTATAGTATATCTTTTCCGTTTTTTCGTGGATAAGGTCGAGGGGGGACACCCTTTTACCCTCGACCATCTGCTTAGGTTATACAGTCCCCGAATGTTCCGAGGGGGGCTGATTAAATTAGCTCGCCGGGCCAGTAAGGCCTTGTTCTCGAGTATTGACGAAGACAGGGATCGAGGCTGGATGAGCCGATTCGTTCGAATCAAAACTTCCGACCTGATTCTTACCGATAACATGTCGTTCCCCGAAAAGTGGAACGTGAGATGTAAGTGCTCCCCTTCCTTGCTTCTTTTGTTACTTTTTTGTTTTAGCGTATGACTGATGTGTTATTGCGCGCAGCCGTTTCTCAGGCACCGGCCGCGATCGATGACCTGATGGGTTGGGTCGGGAAAATCGTGGCCCAAAGGTCGTACTCCGAGCGGGCCTGGAGGGAAATATCAAAAGGCTTTTGGGAGGCTAAGAACCATGGTGAGCATTGTCTATACTTTTCTTTCCCAAAACAACCAGTCGTCAAAACTTAATATCGAAAATGCGCTTTGCAGGTCTTTCAAAGGATGCCGAGTTGAGGTCGGCAGTTACCATTGGGACAGTTCCTTGTCCCCTTCCCGTGTCGGAGAAGGAAGGAGGAAAGAAAAGAAAAAGGGCTCCCGATCATGCTGAGCCCGAGAAGAAGAAAGGTAGGAAGAAAATGGCGGCTCGCAAGATCACGACTCCCGATCCCCCTGCCAATCTGAGCGACGATTTCGAGGGGACAAAGAGCACCGATCTTGACAAATCCTCTCGGGGAGTCCCCGAGCATGTTGCGGGAGAGACCGGTGCCTCTTCAGAGGCTAACATTGAGATGGAAGCAAGGGCCGAAGGTCGAGCCAATGTGCAAGAAGCGGCACAAAGACCTTCGGACGTTCCCGAAATGGTGCACTCTCCTTCCTTCTCGGAGACAATCCGAGATGCTAGAACTCACATGCCGGGCAGGGTACCAGCCACAACAGGGGTGTTCGACGAATTCTTCGACGGGGTGCCATCAACCGATACTTACGACCAAGAAATACCCAGAAGGAGTCCCCCAGCCGAAACAAGTGGAACGTCGGCTGGTATTAAGCTAGTAGATAAGTTCCCTGCACCGAGATTGAACCCAAAGAAGAGTCGGATGATAACCCTTGCTATCCCCGAGGACGCCCGAGCATTAGGCCCCCCGGTTGGCATAGCAAGCTACCTTCATGGCTTGGTAACCGAAGAGGACCGAGCTGCTATGAACGCCGTGGACTGGGCTTGCCTTTTCAACGAATCTCAACAGGCACTGAACAGAGTAAGTTTTTCTGCTCTCCTTAGATTATATTCAATACTTTTGATTCACATTCCCATACTGAAAGTATTCTGTTTTGGACTTTCCACAGTCTTCGGTGCTTAATCACGAAGTGTTCCTTCGAATCAAAGAAGGAATGGAGCAAGAGTGGGAACGACGCCAGCGACTTGAAAATGAACTGGCGAATCTCCGAGCCGATCATGCCTCTTCTGTTGATCGGTTGAGGAAAATGAACAGCCAGTTGGATCAGCTTCAATCTGAGCTGAGTGAGGCACAAACCGAAGCGAGCAGTTGGAGAGTCAAAACCGAGCTTCTAACTGCGGAGACAATGACTCTTCAAGGACAAGTCTCGGCAGCTCAGGAAAGAATCGGAGCCTTGACAAAGGATAATGAATACCATCGGCTCCAAGCTGAATCGTTCAACCAAGAACGGGCGGCCCTGGCCAACCGACTTCAGGAAGCAAAGTTAGAAATCACTGCTACCAAGGCCAAAGCCGATAATTTAATAGCTCAGTATAAAGCTGATGCTGAAGTAGCTCACGAACGATCAAAGGCGCTGACCGAATATACTGAATGCCAAACTCGCCTTACCGTTATCGAAGAGCTTAAGGCCCGTGGTTCGATTTGTCCTCCGATGTCGAAGAGGCATCGAAAGTTGAGGAAGAAATGAGAAGGAAAATGTTTCCTGAAGAATTCGAAGACGACTCGGATTGATGTTGTCTTTATTTTCTATAGCCTAACAGATGTAATTATCCCACCTTGGACGATGATATTTGTTCAATATATATCTCAAGTTTGTTCCTCGATTTTCATGTGTCAAAATATCTAGCCTTAGCTAGTACCATAAATCATGACCGACTAATTAGTAATTAGCCCGACTTTAGCCTCGTAGCAAATTCAAAATACATTAATAACTGGTTAGGCCTTAGCCTTGTTCAAAGCGATAATTAGCTTGGCCTTGGCCTGGTTTTAACAAGATGTCATTTGTCCTGTTTTCAACCATTTAGCTTGTAGGGATCAGGTTCATGCCTTAGCAAAATTTTGGACCCTCAACAAATAAGTTTAACTTAGCCCTATTTTTTAGAGCTTCGATCGAATTAAGAATTTTTAATTTGATCCGGCCTTGGCCATAAATCGGGATTGCCAAGATTGGTATTAACTCCCTTTGTGCTTTATTAGCTTTGATAAGGCCTTAACCTGGTGTGCCGGTTTTGGGGTTTGCCTTGTTAGGTCTTATCCCCCCCGGTCTCGAAGTATATCTTCCACTAATATCGGTAATAATCAATGCGAAGATAATAAGAAGAGCCCTTAGGCTCGATAACACAATGTAGACATCGAATGAATTTGTTAATTTGATGAATAATCGTACATCTTCGTTGATCGGAGGCGAATTAGATCGTTCTATTCGGGTACGGCTCTTCTGGGTTTGACCCTTACATCGATTCCTAGTGATCTTTTTTCGGCCCCTAGAAATTAAAGTAAAAAAACGGATGCAGCGAGAATTCAATATGGTTGATATACGGTAGCACGACATATGGCTGCCTCATTAAAAACCTTGCCGGAAAACCCTAATTGGGACAAAACCGGTCGAAGGGAAAAAGAGTGCAGCACGTGCTTTCAGCCTAAACGCTCGGTCTTTATCTGAGGTCGAACTGTCCTGCATATGTTAGTATCGATAAACGAAGTAAAAAGAAAGTAAGGAAGGCAAAGTAAAATACCTTAGCAGTAGTATCTCTTCAAGTGGCTTACATTCCAGTTGTTTGGCAACTATTTACCATCCACAGTCCCTAGCTTGTAGGAACCATTCCCGGTGGCCTTCAGTATGGTGTAGGGACCTTCCCAGTTTGGTCCCAATTTCCCTTCGTTAGGGTCTCGAGTATTGGGAGTGATTCTCCTGAGCACCAAGTCCCTAGTGTCGAAGTGTCGAAGTCGAGCTCTCCGATTATAGTATCTCTCGATTCTCTGCTTTTGAGCTGCCATTCGAACTAAAGCAGCCTCCCTTCTCTCATCCAACAGCTCTAGGCTAACATTCATAGCCTCTTGGTTGGATTCCTCGGTTGCATGCTGAAATCTGATGCTCGGTTCGCCTACCTCGACCGGTATCAAAGCTTCGGCGCCGTACACTAAAGAGAATGGAGTGACTCCGGTACTGGTTTTTTCAGTTGTCCGATATGCCCACAAGATTTCGGGCAACATTTCCCTCCATCTTCCTTTGCGTCGATCAACCTTTTCTTCAAATTTTAAAGAATTTTGTTGGTTGATTCCGCCTGGCCGTTGCCACTAGGATGGTAGGGAGTCGACAATATTCTTTTGATTTTATTGTCTTCGAAGAATTTGGTTATCTTGCTGCCGACGAACTGCTTTCCATTGTCGCACACAATCTCAGAAGGCATCCCAAATCGGCAGATGATGTGATCCCATATGAAGTCGATCACCTCTTTTTCACTAAATTTCTCGTAAGCCTGTGCTTCCACCCACTTAGAAAAATAGTCAGTTGTAAAAAGGATGAACTGAGCCTTACCTGGTGCTCGAGGGAGGGGTCCCACTATATCCATCCCCCACTTCATAAATGGCCACGGTGATATAACCGAATGCAGTGTTTCAGCAGGCTGGTGGATGACCGGTGCATGTCTTTGACACCTATCGCATTTGCGCACGAACTCCTTTGTGTCTTTTTCCATGTCGACCCAGTAATAGCCGGCTCGGATTACCTTCCGCACTAGTGAATCTGAGCCCGAATGATTACCGCAAGCTCCTTCGTGTATCTCTTTCAAGATGTATTCTGTATCCCCGGGGCCGAGACATATAGCTAAGGGTCCTCCAAAAGTTCTCCTGTAAAGGGTTCCATCGTTGGCTAAACAAAATCGGGCTGCCTTTGTACGCAAAACTCTCGACTCTTTGGGGTCGTGTGGAACCTTGCCTGAGCTGAGGTATTCTATGTACTTGTTCCTCCAATCCCACGTCAAGCTTGTCGAGTTGACCTCGGCGTGGCCTTCTTCTACCACCGATCTCATCAACTGCACGACTTTTTCGGAGTCGATCTCTTCATCATCGACCGTCGATCCCAGGTTCGCGAGAGCGTCGGCTTCATTGTTTTGTTCCCGGGGAATGTGCGGAAGGGTCCATTCCTTGAACCTGTGCAAAGTGATTTGAAGTTTATCTACATACCTTTGCATATGGCTTTCTCTGATTTCGAACGTCCTGTTCACTTGGTTGATCACAAGGAGAGAGTCGCATTTGGCCTCGATTATCTCCGCCCCAAGGTTCTTGGCCAGTTCGAGACCTGCAATCATAGCCTCATACTCGGCTTCATTATTAGTCAATTTTACGGTTTTGATGGATTGCCTGATTGTATTTCCGGTCGGAGGTTTTAGAACGATACCTAAACCCGATCCTTTCGAATTTGAGGCCCCGTCAGTGAACAGAGTCCACACTCCGGAAGGAGTCCCCGATTTAGTCATGAGTTCCTTTTCGACTTGGGGAATAAGCGACGGTGTGAAATCAGCGATAAAATCGGCCAGTACTTGCGACTTTATCGAGGTTCGAGGTCGATACTGGATATCGTACTCACTGATCTCGATGGCCCATTTGGCTAGTCGGCCCGATAGCTCGGGCTTATGCATGACATTCCTAAGTGGGTAAGTTGTCACTACGCATATCGGATGACTCTGGAAATATGGTTTTAATTTCCTAGAAGCACTTAATAAGGCTAGAGCTAGCTTCTCTAAGTGCGGGCACCTAGTTTCAGCTTCCCCTAATGTTCTACTAACATAATATATGGGGAACTGGGTACCCTGTTCTTCTCCAACTAAGACTCCGCTCACCGCTATCTCCGATACAGCGAGATAAAGGTATAATAGCTCGCCCATTTTAGGCGTATGTAATAGGGGTGGGCTAGAAAGATACCTCTTAAGTTCCTCTAAAGCGTGTTGGCATTCCGGTCCCCATGAAAATTCGTTCTTCTTCTTTAGCAGATTGAAGAACTGGTGGCTTCTGTCTGACGACCGGGATATGAAACGGCCTAATGCTGCGATCCGGCCTGTGAGTTTCTATACGGCCTTGACGTGTCGACGACTTTTATATCTTCGATAGCTTTGATCTTGTCG
>MCJB01050488.1:0-31783 GCA_002018475.1 Nicotiana obtusifolia
GAATTAAAATAAGTTATATGCACTGACAATGACTTTTTTTACATTACTATTGTAATTTAATTGACTATAATATATTATTATTTTAGGTGTCTATAAAGAGTTATTGGTTATTGTGGGGGCGGATGCAGCGTAGGATTGCGGGGTTCAACTGAACCTAATATTTTCGACGTGGAACATAATGTATGGGGTCGAATCTGATCGCTTGCATAGGAAATACCGGTTTTGGGATTCGACAACCAACGTCGATTGGAGTCACCAACCGAGAGGTCGAGACCGGAATATCAAATATAAGAAGCCCGAGACCGGATGTCGTCTGAACGAAGCTCGAAGCCAAAGCGCTCGAAGTGAAATCGTCGAGGTCGATCAGGGTAAAACATCCTATAGTAAGGTTATCAGATTTGCGTAACTGAAGGACCGGAAATCTCGTGATATACAATCATCTCGGCAGGAATCGCGGCTCAGATCAATAAAGACGTTGAATCCATTAATTCTAGGAATATCTTACCTTGTAAATGAGATTTTTACCTTGTATAGAATTCTTCACCTTTCCTATATATAAACAGACAGTCCCATTTGTAAAAGGGACACGATATACAATCAATATACAAAAGCTATAGTTTACTTTGCTCGTCTATCTACTTCATATTTTATTTCAAAAGGCTTCTAACACAGGAAGATTACTCAATCTTGGCGGTTTGCTTTTTTCCTTGTTCACTAATTTAGTCTCTATTTCTTTTTATTCTTTAACTATATTAAATCAGGTCGCATATCCTAAAACCACATATTAATTTAATTATTACACTTGTTCTTTGCAAAACACCTTTTTCTTTCAGGTTACAGTACAATCATGTCACATTCTTAATGTGTGCCTCAATTCGTCGATGGCAAATTTAACCACCAGGGCGAAAATGATAACTTGGCACCCGAAAATGAAGTCCAAATCGACGCTAACTCCCAAATAGCGGTCGATGTGGATCGGACCTCTGGCCCATCGAATAGTGTTTGAAGAGAATACCGCTCTGCAAAATAGAACGACGAGGAGGACGGGATTAGCCTCAGGATGATATTCAACATGTTGCAAGCCCGGCAAGCGGCCATTGCTCAGCTGCAAAATCAGAGCCAAGTTTCAAACGGGATAGGGACCGGCCGTACAGGCCTTCACCCAAGGGCTCAACGCTCGAAGTTTAACGGCTTCACAACAACTTAAGCAAAGCTTGATTGAATATCCGGCTGCCACTTGGGCAGATATACACAACCGATACCAATCGAAGATTAGGGTCGAGGACGATCAACTTGGGGGCCCCTCGGGATCCACTTACCCCATCAGAACTCATGATAGGGTTCAAAGAGATATTTATCGAGATCCAAGATCGAACAGAGACAGACATCGACCATATCCTGGAGACCGAAAGGCCATTCCAGTAAGGCAGGATTCCCCGAGACAAGAAAGGAGGAATGATCTTAATCGAAGGAACCGAGGACCATTGGCAAGAAACAACTTCGAGAAAGCCGCTAGTCATCGAGAAGCACCACGGCTGTCCGAATATAACTTCAACGTTGACTCAGCGACTCTCGTATCGGCCATCGGTTGCATTAAGGATACCAAGTGCCCTCGACCGCTGCAATCGGATCCAGCTAAGAGAGACCCCAGCTTGATATGTAAGTACCATGGTACACATGGGCACAAGACAGAAGACTGTCGACAGTTGAGGGAAGGGGTGGCACGGTTGCTCGAAAATGGGCACCTTCGAGAGTTTTTGAGCGACCGAGCCAAAAACCATTATGGGAACAGGAATAGACCAGTAAACCAGGAGGAGCCTCAGCATACGATCAATATGATAATCGGTGGGGTAGATACACCCCAAGGACCGCTATTGAAACGCACAAAAATATCTATTACCCGAGAAAAGTGCACTCGAGATTACGCGATGGAGGGAGCTTTGCACTTCAACGAGGAGGATGCGGAAGGAATCATACAACCCCATAACGACGCCTTAGTAATATCGGTGCTTATACAAAAAACCAAGGTGAAGCGTGTGTTGGTCGATCCCGGTAGTTCAGCCAATATAATTCGGTCATGGGTTATCGAACAGCTCGGGTTGACTAATCGAATTATCCCTGAAGTTCGGATCCTCAATGGTTTCAACATGGCTTGTGAGACAACCAAAGGAGAAATAACTTTACCAGTAAACACTGTCGGTACAGTTCGTGAAATGAGATTCTGTGTAATCGAAGGGGATATGAGATACAACGTCTTGCTCGGGAGACCACGGATTCATGATATCAGAGCGGTACCCTCGACACTGCACCAAATGTTGAAATTCCCATCGGCTGATGGGATCATGACTGTTTATGGAGAACAACATGCGGCGAAAGAAATGTTCGCAGTAGAAGAAGCAATGCCGGAAATGATAGCCCCTTCCCAAAGAACCAAATAGCAATCACAGGTATCGCCTTCAACAAACGAAGGTGAACAGGAACTTATCGAGATGATGAATATGGGATTCCCCGGTCATTCTTCGGCCCCGACGAATCCGATGCAACTAAGTCGACGGTCGAGGAACTCGAGCAAATTTCACTCCGAGAGGATGCACCGGATCGGAAGGTATACTTGGGCTCGGGCTTAAGTTCCGAGCTCAGGACTAAACTTATTCATTTTCTTTCAGCTAACGAAGACTCTTTCGCTTGGTCCCATCTTGACATAACAGGGATACCTCCGGAGATCACGACTCACAAACTGAGCATCGATCCTAAATTTCGGCCGGTCAAGCAAAAGAGAAGGCCTCAATCCGAAGTTAAGCAAATATTCATCAAAGATGAGGTAACCAAGCTTTTAAATATAGGATCCATTCGGGAAGTTAAATACCCGGAATGGTTAGCAAATGTAGTTGTAGTTCCTAAAAAAGGAAATAAGTTAAGAATATGCATAGATTACAAAGATTTAAACAAGGCATGTCCCAAAGATTCTTTTCCCTTACCTAACATCGATCGCATGATCAATGACACCGCTGGCCACGAGACCCTTAGCTTTCTCGACGCCTACTCCGGCTATAACCAGATATGAATGGACAAGGATGATCAAGAAAAGACATCCTTCATCACTAAGTATGGTACATACTGCTATAACGTGATGCCATTCGGGTTAAAGAATGCGGGGGCTACTTATCAACGCCTAGTAAACAAAATATTCGAAACATGATTAGGAAAAACAATGGAAGTTTACATTGATAATATGTTAGTTAAATCCCTGCGAGCAGAGGACCATTTGAGTCATTTGCAGGAAATGTTCAATGTACTGAAACAGTACAACATGAAGTTAAACCCAGAGAAGTGCGCATTTGGAGTGGGATCGGGAAAATTACTCGGTTTCATGGTTTCGAATCGAGGAATAGAAATTAACCCCGAGAAGATCAAAGCCATCGAAGACATTACAATCGTAGACAGTGTAAAGGCTGTACAAAAGCTGACAGGTTGGATAGCTGCTTTAGGTCGGTTCATTTCAAGGTCTTCCTATAGAAGTCGCCGATTTTTCAACTTGTTGAAAAGAAGAACGATTTCTCGTGGAATCCGGAATGCCAGCACGCGTTAGAAGAGCTCAAGAGGTATCTCTCTAGCCCACCTTTGCTGCATATGCCAAAAACGGGTGAACAGTTATACCTCTACCTTGCCGTTTCGGAAGTAGCGGTGAGTGGTGTCCTCGTCCAAGAAGAACAAGGTACGCAGTTTCCTATTTATTGCGTCAGTAGAACCTTAGGAGAAGACGAAACTAGATACCCGCATCTAGAAAAATTAGCACTCTCTTTATTGAGTGCCTCTAGGAAGCTAAAACCCTACTTCCAGTGCCATCCTATATGTGTAGTAACAACTTACCCCCTGAGAAATATAATGCATAAGCCTGAGCTATTCGGCCGATTGGCCAAGTGGGCCATCGAAATAAGCGGGTACGATATCGAATATCGGCCCCGAACCTCGATCAAATCTCAAGTATTGGCAGATTTCGTCACCGATTTTGCGCCGTCACTAATTCTCGAGGTCGAAAGGGAATTAATGACCAAATCGGGTACTCCTTCGGGAGTGTGGATCCTGTTCACAGACGGTGCCTCGAATTCGAAAGGATCAGGGCTTGGTATCGTATTAAAACCTCCAACTAGAAAAACTATTCGACAGTCTATTAAGACTGTAAAATTGACTAACAACGAAGCGGAGTATGAAGCTATGATTGCAGGTTTAGAACTGGCCAAAAGCCTGGGAGCAGAGATAATCGAAGCCAAATGCGATTCCCTCCTCGTGGTCAACCAAGTAAACAGGACTTTCGAAGACAGAGAAGGGCGAATGCAGAGGTATTTGGAAAAGCTTCAAGTCACGTTCCACAGGTTTAAAGAATGGACTTTGCAGCACATACCTCGAGAACAAAACAGTCAGGACGACGCCCTCGCCAACCTAGGATCGTCAGTCGAAGACGAGGAAATTGAGTCCGAAAAAGTCATACAACTCTTAAGGTCGGCGGTGGAGGAAGGCCATGCCGAAATCAATTCGACAAGCTCGACCTGGAATTGGAGGAACAAGTATATAGAATATCTCAGCTCAGGTAAACTCCCTTCGGATCCCAAAGAATCGAGAGCATTACGCACAAAAGCAGCCCGGTTCTGTTTATCCGATGATGGGACCCTATTCAGAAGGACATTCGGAGGCCCCCTCGCAATATGCCTTGGACCAAGAGACACCGAGTATATTTTAAGAGAAATACACAAAGGCTCGTGTGGGAATCAATCCGGTTTCGAATCCTTGGTTCGAAAAATAATTCGAGCTGGCTATTATTGGATTGATATGGAGAAAGATGCGAAGGAGTTCGTTCGCAAGTGCAACGAGTGCCAAAGGCATGCACCGATGATCCAACAACCCGGAGAGACACTGCATTCGGTCTTGTCGCTATGGCCATTCATGAAATGGGGAATGGACATCGTTGGCCCTCTCCCTTATTCGCCAGGTAAAGCTCAATTTATNACCATATCCTGGAGACTGAAAGGCCATTC
Source organism: Nicotiana obtusifolia (assembly GCA_002018475.1). Lineage (NCBI taxonomy): Eukaryota > Viridiplantae > Streptophyta > Magnoliopsida > Solanales > Solanaceae > Nicotiana > Nicotiana obtusifolia. Next base: position 5,034 of record MCJB01050488.1, read on the forward strand.
CAGTAAGGCAGGGTTCCCCAAGACAGGAAAGGAGGAATGATCTTAATGGAAGGAACCGAGGACCAAGGCAAGAAATAACTTTGAGGGAGCCGCTGGTCACAGGGAAGCACCAAGACTGTCCGAATATAACTTCAACGTGGACTCAGCAACTCTCATATCGGCCACTGGTCACATTAAGGATACCAAGTGGCCTTGACCGCTGCAATCGGATCCAGCTAAGAGAGACCCCATCTTGATATGTAAGTACCATGGCACACATGGACATAATACAGAAGACTGTGGACAATTGAGGGAAGAGGTGGCACGGTTGCTCGAAAATGGGCACCTTCGAGATTTTTTGAGTGTCCGAGCCAAAAACCATTATGGGAACAGGAATAGACCAGTAAACCAGGAGGAGCCTCAGCACACGATCAATATGATAATCGGTGGAGTAGATACACCCCAAGGACCGCTATTGAAACGCACAAAAATATCTATCACCCGAGAAAAGCGCACTCGGGATTACGCGATGGAGGGATCTTTGCACTTCAGCGAGGACGATGCGGAAGGAATCATACAACCCCATAATGACGCCTTAATAATATCGGTGCTTGTACAAAAAACCAAGGTGAAGCGTGTGTTGGTCGATCCCGGTAGTTCAGCCAACATAATTCGGTCGTGGGTTATCGAACAGCTAGGGTTGACTGATCGAATTATCCCTGAAGTTCGGGTCCTCAATGGTTTCAACATGGCTTGCGAGACAACCAAAGGAGAAATAATTTTACGAGTTAACACTGCCGGTATCGTTCGAGAAACGAGATTCTGCATAATCGAAGGGGATATGAGATACAATCCCTTGCTCGGTAGACCATGGATTCATGATACCAGAGCGGTGCCCTCGACACTGCACCAAATGTTGAAATTCCCATCGGCTGATGGGATCATGACTGTTTATGGAGAACAACATGCGGCGAAAGAAATGTTCGCCGTAGAATAAGCAATGGCGGAAATGATAGCCCCTTCTCAAAGAACCAAATAGCAATCACAGGTATCGCCTTCAACAAACGAAGGTGAACTAGAACTCATCGAATACGATGAATACGGGATTCCCCGATCATTCGTCGGCCTCGACAAATCCGATGCAACTAAGTCGATGGTCGAGGAACTCGAGCAAATTTCACTCCGAGAGGATGCACCGGATCGGAAGGTATACCTGGGCTCGGGCTTAAGTTCCGAGCTCAGGACTAAACTTATTCATTTTCTTTCAGCTAACGAAGATTCTTTCGCCTGGTCCCATCTTGACATAACAGGGATACCTCCGGAGATCACGACTCACAAACTGAGCATCGATCCTAAATTTCGGCCGGTCAAGCAAAAGAGAAGGCCTCAATCCGAAGTCAAGCAAATATTCATCAAAGATGAGGTAACCAAGCTTTTAAATATAGGATCTATTCGGGAAGTTAAATACCCGGAATGGTTAGTAAATGTAGTCGTAGTTCCTAAAAAGGGAAATAAGTTAAGAATGTACATATATTACAAAGATTTAAACAAGGCATGTCCTAAAGATTCTTTTCCCTTACCAAACATCGATCGCATGATCGACGCCACCACTGGCCACGAGATCCTTAGCTTTCTCGACGCCTACTCCGGCTATAACCAGATACGAATGGACAAGGATGATCAAGAAAAGACATCCTTCATCACTAAGTATGGTACATACTGCTATAACGTGATGTCATTCGGGTTAAAGAATGCGGGGGCTACTTATCAACGCCTAGTAAACAAAATGTTCGAAAAACAATTAGGAAAAATAATGGAAGTTTACATTGATGATATGTTAGTTAAGTCCCTACGAGCAGAGGACCATTTGAGCCATTTGCAGGGAACGTTCGATATACTAAAACAGTACAACATGAAGTTGAACCCGGAGAAGTGCGCATTTGGAGTGGGCTTGGGAAAATTCATCGGTTTCATGGTTTCGAATCGAGGAATAGAAATTAACCCCGAGAAGATCAAAGCTATTAAAGACATTACAATCGTAGACAGTGTAAAGGCTATACAAAAGCTGACAGGTCGGATAGCTGCTTTAGGCCAGTTCATTTCAAGGTCTTCCGATAGAAGTCACCGGTTTTTCAATTTGCTGAAAAAGAAGAACGATTTCTCGTGGAGTCCGGAATGCCAACGCGCGTTAGAAGAACTCAAGAGGTATCTTTCTAGCCCACCTTTGCTGCATACGCCAAAAACGGGTGAACAATTATACCTCTACCTTGCCATTTAGGAGAAGCAGAAACTAGATACCCGCATCTAGAAAAATTAGCACTCGCTTTATTGAGTGCCTCTAGGAAGCTAAAACCCTACTTCCAGTGCCATCCTATACGTATAGTAACAACTTACCCCCTGAGAAATATAATGCATAAGCCCGAGCTATCCGGCCGATTGGCCAAGTGGGCCATCGAAATAAGCGGGTACGATATCAAATATCGGCCCCGAACCTCGATCAAATCTCAAGTATTGGTAGATTTCGTCGCCAATTTTGCGCCGTCACTAATTCCCGAGGTCGAAAGGGAATTAATGACCAAATCGGGTACTCCTTCGGGAGTGTGGACCTTGTTCACAGATGGTGCCTCGAATTCGAAAGGATTGGGGCTTGGTATCGTATTAAAACCTCCAACCGGAAACACTATTCGGTAGTCTGTCAAGACTATAAAGTTGACTAACACGAAGCGGAGTATGAAGCTATGATTGCAGGTTTAGAACTGGCCAAAAGTCTGGGAGCGGAGATAATCGAAGCCAAATGTGATTCCCTCCTCGTGGTCAATCAAGTAAACAAGACTTTCAAAGTCAGAGAAGGGCGAATGCAGAGGTATTTGGACAAGCTTCAAGTCACGTTGCACAGATTTAAAGAATGGACTTTGCAGCACATACCTCGGGAACAAAACAGTGAGGCTGACGCCCTTGCCAACCTAGGATCGTCGGTCGAAGACGAGGAAATTGAGTCCGAAAAAGTTGTACAACTCTTGAGGTCGGTGGTGGAGGAAGGCCACGCCGAAATCAATTCGACAAGCTTGACCTGGGATTGGAGGAACAAGTATATAGAATATCTTAGCTCAGGAAAACTCCCTTCGGACCCCAAAGAATCGAGAGCATTACAGACAAAAGCAGCCCAGTTTTGTTTATCCGATGATGGGACCCTATTCAGAAGGACGTTCGGAGGCCCCCTCGCAATATGCCTTGAACCAGGAGACACCGAGTATATTTTAAAAGAAATACACGAAGGCTCATATGGGAATCACTCCGGTTTCGAATCCTTGGTTCGAAAAATAATTCGAGCCGGCTATTACTGGACCGATATGGAGAAAGATGCGAAAGAATTAGTTCGCAAGTGCAACGAGTGCCAAAGGCATGCACTGATGATCCACCAACCTGGAGAGACACTGCATTCGATTTTGTCGCCATGGCCGTTCATGAAATGGGGAATGGACATCGTTGGCCCTCTCCCTTATTCGCCAGGTAAAGCTCAATTTATTCTTTTTATGACTGACTACTTTTCTAAATGGGTTGAAGCGCAGGCTTACGAAAAAGTTAGAGAAAAGGAGGTGATCGACTTTATCTGGGACTATATCATATGCTGATTTGGGATGCCATCAGAAATCGTGTGCGATAACGGCAAGCAGTTCATCGGCAGTAAAGTGACAAAGTTCTTCGAAGACAACAGGATCAAGAGGATCTTATCGATGCCCTATCACCCCAGCGGCAACAGACAAGCTGAGTCAACCAACAAAACTATAATACGAAACTTGAAGAAAAGGTTAACCGATGCAAAGGGAAAATGGAAAGAAATACTGCCCGAGGTTCTATGGGCTTACCGCACAACCGAGAAAACCAGCACCGGGGCCACTCCTTTCTCTCTAGTATACGGAGCTGAGGCTTTAATACCATTCGAGGTAGGCGAACCGAGTGTCAGGTTCCGATGCGCAACCGAAGAATCAAATAGAGAAGCTATGAACATCAATCTGGAATTATTGGACGAAAGAAGGGAAGCAGCCCTTGTTCGAATGGCGGCCCAAAAACAAAAGATCGAAAGGTATTATAACTGGAGAGCCCATCTTCGACACTTCAACATCGGAGACCTGGTGCTCAGAAGAGTCACACTCAATACTCGAAATCCGAATGACGGAAAGTTAGGACAGAACTGGGAAGGGCCCTACACCATCTTGAAGGTCACCGGAAAGGGATCTTATAAGCTCAGAACCATGGAGGGCAAACAGCTGCCAAACAATTGGAATATAAGTCACCTAAAGCGATACTATTGTTAAGGTATGAAATTTCACTTTTTCGTTTGTTTGTTTTGCTAGCATCTGTAGGTATTGAACGAGGCAATCTCGAACCAGGAAGCACATGACATTAGGACTGAAAGCACGCGTTGCACTCTTTTTCCCTTCGACCGATTTTGTCCCAAATTGGGTTTTACGGCAAGGTTTTTAATGAGGCAACCAGTAATTGTGCTAACCTAGATCGGTCGCTCATCGAAGATAATAATATTTGGTGCACAATTTCGATCGACCATGATTATTAGAAGATCGCTTATCTATTTCGATTCATTGTTTGGTCATTTCAATTCGGGGGAACTTCCCGTAGATCGTTAGGAATCAATGTAAGGGTCAAACGGTCGAAAGTACCGTGCCCGAATAGACTGATTTACCCCTTAAGCAAATTGTACAAGCACCTAAATGCTAATGAAAGCTTTTCGGCACCAATATCCTGTCTCCGAGCCCAAGGGCCCCTTCAAGTTTTATTACATGATCAGAAATTAACATTGTTCAGAACTTCATACGAAAATCGAAGGGAAGTAAGACCTATTAAGGCAAATCCCAACTCATAAAAGGCTAAGGCCGAACCAAGTAAAACTCGAAGAGGGGAAAGACCGATTAAGGCAAACCCCAATTCCTTAAAAGTCCAAGGCCTTATCGAGTTAATGAAACTCGAAGGAAAGTAAGACCTATTGAGGCAAATCCGAATTTGTAAAAGGCTAAGGCCGAATCGAGTTTGTCTCGAGGGAAATTGAAATCTGTTAAGACAGAACTCCGATTTCTTAATGGGCCAAGGCCACGTCGAATTAATAAAATTCGAAAAGGAATAAGACCTATTAAGGCAAACCTCGACCCCCTTTCGAGGCTTAGGCCTTATCAAATCGACCATGAAAGGGGAAAATCTACTGAGAAATAAGCTAAGTCTTAACTAAGCCCGAAGGGCAGAAAAGTCTGCAAATTGGATTATCAGAATAGATCAAACAAGAAAGGGAGATAAAAGAAAATCTTTTATATATACGAAACAAAGTGTGTTACAAAAAGTGAGAATCCTAGAAAGACATATTATACAACAGACGACATCAATCAAATTCTCGGAATCTTCTTCTTCTTCAGGGAAGGCCCGCTTTCTAGCATCGAATTCAATCTTTGCTGCATCATCGACCTCGGTGGATAGATCGAAGCCTCGAGCTTGTAACTCCTCGAGAACGGAAAGTCGGGTTTGGCACTTGGCATACTCAACCAGAATCTTTGATTGCTCTTGGGCAACCTCGGCATCGGCCCTGTATTGAGCTATTAGATCATCGGCATCAGCTTTAGACGTGGCAATCTCGGATTTTGCCGATTGCAACTTGTTGGCCAGAACATCACGATCCGAGGTGAGCGTCTCGACTTGGGGCTAAAGTGTATCGGTGCTCTTAGTTAGAGTCCCGATTTTCTCTTGTGCCTCCAAGACTTGTTCTTCCAAAGAAACTACACAAGCCCGGAGGGTCTCCTTTTCCGAAGTCAGCATATCGGCCTTAGCTCTCCATTTGCTATTTTCTGCCTTGGCCTCGCTCAATGCGGATCGAAATTGATTTATTCGATCAAGTTGCTGCCCCATTTGGTCGAGTGTATTAGCATTCTCCCTACGCATGAAGTCTAGCTCAACCCGAAGGGTCGACATCTCCCCCTCGAGTCGTTGACGACGTGCCTTTTCTTCCCTTAGACGAAGGAAAGCCTCATGATGAAGCACCGAAGACTACGAATATGAAAGAAAATAAAATGGTCAGTATAGGTTGAACAGTAAAATAACAAACACCAAACAAAGCCTGTAAGAAATTTTACCTTATTTGCTGGCTGTTGAGCCTCATTGAATAAGCAGGCCTCATCCACCTCATCCATTGCAGCCTGATCTTCCTCGGTCACCAGACACCGAAGGTAGCTAGCCATGCCCACAGGCGCGGCAAGAGCCCTAGTCTTCAGGAATGACGAACTTTATTATCCTCTTCCGATCAGGATTGGAACTCGGAGCAGAAAATCTATCGACCAACTTGGGACCGAAAGATACCCTGCTCGTCTCGGTGGAGGGACTCTTCCTCGGCACTTCGAGCCCAAAGGTGTCAGCCGATGGCACACTGTCGAAAAAATCTTCAAAGGGCCCTGCCGGTACGTGGTCTTTGCTCGGCGAATGCACCCTTGCAGCCCGAGCTTCATTGAAGGTTGCCTCCGAGAAAGAAGGAGAGTCCATTGCTTCTTGCGAACCCGAGGTTCCCTGTACTGCCTCCCTTGCATCGGCGGAAACTCCGGTCCTCGCCCCTGCATCGAGGTCCTCTACCCGAGGAATACGAGCTTCATCAGTCCTCGGCTCGGGGACTGCCCGAGATGGCTCGTTGCTTGAAATACCGAGGTCCCTATCTTCCTCGGAATCATCACTCAATCGGATAGCCAAGTCGGCAACTCTGGGCTTACAAGCTATGCTTTTCTTCTTAATTCTTTTTTTCTCGGGCTCAGAGGGACCGGGGGCTTCTTTTCTCTTTTTCTCTCCCTCATACTCCGAGACAGGGGGAGGGCAGGGAACCTCTCTACCGAGGGACGTCGGCCTCAATTCAGCGTCCTTCGATAGACTTGCAAAGGAAGGAGCAAAATGAATTAGCAGCAGCGTCGATCACATAAAGCATGAAATATATGCGTTACCAGTCTCACCATGATTTTTGGCCTCCCATAGGCCTTTCGATATCTCACGCCAGGCGCGCTTTGAGTAGGTCCTTTGAGCTACCACCTTCCGGACCCACTCTTCCAAATGCTGAATCGCAGCCGGCATTTGAGAAACGACTACATCTTACAAAGTATATTAGTGAGATAACAAAGGAAAAACAACAGATAATTAGGATAGGAAAATGATTCTTACGGTTCATGTTCCACTTTTCAGGAAACGGCATATCTTCTGCAGGGATTAGGTCCGACGTCCTTATTCGAACAAATCGGCTCATCCAGCCCCGGTCCTTGTCCTCGTCAATGCTCGAAAACAGGGCTTTGCTTGCCCGGCGAGCGAGTTTTATTAGTCCCCCTCGGAAGACTCGGGGACTGTATAATCACAGTAAATGACTGATGGTGAAAGGATGCCCATCGACCTTACTCACAAAAAAACAAAAAAGATGAATTATTCGCCAAACGGAAGGGTGAATCTGACCCAACGTAACATTGTACCTTTTGCAAAAGGCGACGATAATGGGGTCCGAAGGTCCCAACGTGAAGCCACGTGGGTGGTAATCGCCTCGTCCGGAGAGGGGGCTACCACATCTTTACCAACCCAGTTATATTCTACTTTCACCCTATCAAGGGTTTTGCTCGTGATTGAACTAATATACCTAACGACCGGTTCACCCCGGCCCGGTACTGAGGAAGCCTTCTCCACCTTAAAGTCGGAGCCGATTGAGCATCCGACCGGTACGAAAGCTTTTAGAGGAGGCTCTGTCGAAGTTTCCTCAGCAATGACAGGCTCGACCTCTTCAGTTAGTTGAGAGGAAGAAGGTTGTTGCTTTTGAGGAACAGACTTAGATGTCTTCGCCATTGAAGTTAAAGAGATAGAAAACGAGTAGATGCAAGTGTAGAAAGAGAAATTACTTGAAGAACAGAGTTTAGAAAACTTGGGCAATATGGTATTCAAACGACGCAAACTTGAAAATTGAAAAATGAGAGGGCTATTTATACTTTTCAAAAGCGGCGGTTCGAAACCCAAAATGAGAAAGCATTAATTGGTGTTTGCAGGAATTGCAGAGTTTGTCACCAGTTGGTACATGAAAAGACCATTTTGATACAGGCCACGTGCGTCATCATGCTACCGTCATTCATCAACAAGACGTTTTATGTTATCTGATTTGACGTTTCGAATTCCGTGTCGCTCACTATAAGTATGTCTCCACTTAACCTAATCTTGAAAGCGGCGGCTCATATCGTTTCTTGTCATTACTCTCCAAAAAATGAGGGGACTATCTGTATGGGGTCGAACCCGATTGCTTGCATAGGAAATACCAATTTTGGGATTCGACGACCAACGTCGATTGGAGTCACCAACCGAGAGGTCGATACCGGAATATCAAATATAAGAAGCCCGAGACCGGATGTCGTCTGAACGAAGCTCGAAGCCAAAGTGCTCGAAGTGAAATCGTCGAGGTCGATCAAGGTAAAACATCTTAGGTAAAGTTATCAGATTTGCGTAACTAAAGGACCGGAAATCTCGTGATATACAAACATCTCAGCTGGAATCGCGGCTCAGATCAATAAAGACGTTGAATCCATTAATTCTAGGAATATCTTACCTTGTAAATAAGATTTTACCTTGTATAGAATTCTTCACCTTTCCTGTATATAAACAGACAGCCCCATTTGTAAAAAGGACACGATATACAATCAATATACAAAAGCTATAGTCTACTTTGCTCGTCTATCTACTTCATATTTTATTTCAAAGGGCTTCTAACACAGGAAGATTACTCAATCTTGACGGTTTGCTTTTTTCCTTGTTCACTAATTTAGTCTCTATTTCTGTTTATTCTTTAACTATATTAAATCAGGTCGCATATCCTTAAAACCACATATAAGTTTAATTGTTACTCGTAATCTAGGTAAACACATAAATTTATAGATAAAATCCACCAAAACTACAAAAACTAATAGATATGAACCTATAACATTTAAAATATAATAGGTTCAATGCTAAGGTTGAAATTACGGAATTCAAATCCTAGATCCGCCTTCGAATTATTGTATCTTATGGATTAATTACTTGATGATATGAAACATCAATATACTGTCAGTGTGCGAAGTGATAACTTGGACCTTTTTATAGTGCATGTACCTACCTTAACATTTGATATATATTGTTCTCTAAAATAATATTATACCAACTACCAAATACACCAAGCTTAAAGTATAGAGAGAGATCCTTATTAAAAAATGCAGCCACAACCTCATGCTTAACAGACGGCTATCCAAAAGTACTAATTTTCATTTTTATCTGACCAGTTATTTGAATCGTTAAACAAACAGAACACAAGTACCTCGTTTAAAATGCAGCCACCTTTTTTATTGGAAAGACTTTCTCCAATGCATGATTGCTTAGCAACAAACATGTCCTTTTAAAACAAAACAAAAATGTTTTAATTAATGTACATTTCAAGCCAAAATATCCCATTTGTCCTGGTAGTTAACGCTAGTCGTCTGTCATTGACTCATTTATTGCAACAACTATGGGTATATATATATATATATTATTTTTTTTACTATTTGGTTGCAAAAAATAGTATTTTTCTGAAATTGAAGGAAAATGACTTCCTTAAAAAAAATTAAAAAAATATTTTTCAAAAACTCTACATACTCTCACATCTAACCCCAACCACCTCCCCTTTCTCTCGCCTACCTGCTCCCCTCTCCAAAAAGTTGTTTTTTTTTTTTTTTTTTGATTTCAGTTTTTTTTTCTTTTCCATCACACCCCTGCAATTTTTTTTCTTTTACAATTTTTTTGTATTTTTTAATTTTCTGTTTTTTCGTTTTTTTGCACTACACCCGCCCCATCCTACCCACTGCAAAATAATTTTTTTTTTTTTTTTTTTTTTTTTTTTTTTTTTTTTTTGTATTTTCAGTTTTCTACACCATTAACCCCCCCTCCTGGGGCAATTTTTTTTAAAAATATTTTCAGTGCAGGTGTTTTTATTTTTTCGGTTCACAAGTTCAAAATTTGCGAGTTCCAAAGTTATGAGTTCTGAGGTTTATGTCTTTAGAAGTTTGCAGGTTTAGAAATTATAGAGTTTATGCGTTTCAAAAGTTTGCGGGTTCGAAAGTTTAGCGATTCAGAAGTTTATCAAATTTACGGGTTAGGAAGGTTGTTGGTTCAAAAGTTTATGGCTTCATGTTTATTGTATCTAAATTATTTATGAATACTCTTGAGAAGTTATTTTTCTTAATTTGCGTCCAAACACCAAAAAATAAGTAAGATTACCACTTATTTTTTAAAAAAATATTTCTTTTGAAAAATATTTTTTTTAAAAACATTTTCCACGAAAAACATTTGCCGGTATTACCAAACACACCCTATATATGATAATGAATTCTTCACTTTCCAATTTCCATGCAGGAAAACACCCATCTTTTTCCACCTCCCTGCCATGAAAACCTACTTAGCGGCTTCTCAAGATTTGACGGTCTAAAGTCCAATTATACAAAAAAAAAATTTAATTATTTAATATAATATACCTAGCAAGTAAAAATAAGAGAAAACTTTAGAAATAAAATATGAAGCTAGAACAATAGAACCTGATTGTAAGTGTTGACAATTCATGTCAGTTATCTATTTTTTCTCACAAGCTAAGTCATGTTTATAACCCGAAGTTCCCTTCCTCTTTTATCAAAATTTTATACTTTTTATCTTTTTATATATATATATATATATATATATATATATATATATATATATATATGGACTTCTGCTTGATATATATCAAGAACTTAAATAATTGCGCTAAAAAGCAACTTATAGTTAAGTATAAACATTTGTAATCCTCTGAAGTGGATCTATAAAAAGTCCAAATGGTCTTAATAAAGGGGAAAAATATGAGTTGATCAGCTTGATGTATGATCTGATATTATTATGAACACTTTATTACTCTACTTGTGATATTATGAGCAAAATCTTAACCATGCATTTTCAAACAAAAGGAACCAGCTTATACAGTTCATATAATTTACTAGAGGGCCAAAAACATGAAAATTACCAATTTATGTGGTCAGAGAATAGTGAAAGTGGAGTAGCTAGTTTTAATAACTGAAACTGACGGTATAAAAATATTTATACTATCGGGTTATTTAAAAGGTAATTATAAATAAATATTTATGATGAATTATCAATAGTAATCGGAAAAAAAATTGTAACTAACCTATTATACTAAAACTACTATAATAGGTTAGATTACATTAATCATGTCATTAGAAGATCATTAATTTACATTGTCTGTTTATACAATAATAATAACAAATCAGAAAAATCTCACTATGATTGTTTAGCAAAAGTGCAGTCACATAACCATCTGGTAAGCAGACGAAATTCACAACAGTAGGAGTTTTTGGTCCGAATTCTAGTTTTTAGCCTTAAAACGCTAAAAAATAAGTAACGGTCATATCGAGACAGTGACTGTTATTCATTAGGTAGTTATGGCCCCGCAATTTTAGGCGATCCGGGTCTGAGCGCTTAGGCCATGCAGGAGGCGTAAGGTTATAGCACACGAAAATTTGGGAATCGGACTGAATTTCAGTTTTATGCCCATAAAATGCCAAAACGAGTAACCGGGCCCATGCAGAAAGCGTGGGCTATAGAATACGAAAATCTAAGAATCGTCCGAAATTCCAGTTTTATGGCCCTAAAACACCAAAAAATGTGTAACGGTCATGGCGAGGCGGTGACTATTTTTTCTTAGGCAATTTATGATGGGCCAGCAAATTTTAGGCGATCCAGGTCCCGGCGCCCGAGCCTATGCAGGAAGCGTGGGCTATAGTACACGAAAATCTGATAATTGGACAGAATTCCAATTTTATGGTCATAAAATGCCAAAAAACGAGTAACGGTCATGGCGAGGCGGTGACTATTGTTCATAGGTCGTTTTTTATGGATCGAGAAATTTTAGGCGATCTTATTCTGGTCGCTCGGGGCTATGCAGGACGCATGGGCAAGCACACAAAAATCTGAGAATTGGGCGGATTCCAGTTTTATGGCCTTAAAACGTTCAAAAATGAGTGTTTACTCATGGCGAGGAGGGGACTATTGTTTCTTAGGTCGTTTTTGATGGGTCGGTAAAACTTTAAGCGATTCGGATCCGGGTCCCCGGGCCCGTGCAGGAGGCGTGGACTATGGCACACGAAAATCTTGAAATCCACGGAATTCGAGTTTTATGGCACTAAAATGCCAAAAAATGAGTAACAGCCCTGGTGGGGCGTTACTATTGTTCCTTAGGCCTTTTTGATGGACTGACAAAAATCAAGGCGATCCGGGTTCAGTCACTGGGCCCAAGGAGGCGTGGGCTATAACACACGAAAATCTAGAAATCGAGTGGAATTCCAGTTTTATGACCCTAAAACGCCAAAAAACGAGTAACAGTCGTAGTGAGGCAGTGACTATTGTTCCTTAGATCGTTTTTTATGGGCCGAGAATTTTTAGGCGATCCAGGTCTGGTCACCTGGGCCCATGGAGAAAGCGTGGGCTATAGCACACGAAAATCTAGGAATCGGGTGAAATTCTAGTTTTATGGCCCTAAAACCAAAACAAGATTAACGGGCGTGACGAGGGAGTGGCTATTATTCCTTAGGTCATTTTTTATGGGGCGGTAAAATTTTAGGCGATCTGGGTCCGGTCGCCCGAGTCCATGCAAGAAGGCGTAGGCTATAGCGCACGAAAATATGGGAATGAGGCGGAGTTCAAATTTTAGGACTCTAAAATGCCAAAAAATGAGTAATGGACATGGCGAGGCAGGACTATTGTTTCGTAAGTCATTTTTGACTGGCCAGAAAAAAATTTTAGGCGATCCGAGTCCGATCGCCCAAGCCCTTGCAGGAGGCGTGGACTGTAGTACACGAAAATCTAAAAATGGGGTGCAATTCAAGTTTTATGGCCATAAAACGCCAAAAAACGAGTAACAGTCCTGGCGAAACGGTGACTATTGTTCCTTAGGTCGTTTTTTGTTAGGCCGGAAAATTTTAGGCGATCCGTGTCTGGAAGGGCTATAGCACACAAAAATCTAGAATCGGTCTGAATTCTAGTTTTATGGCTCTAAAACGCCAAAAAACGAATAACGGTCATAGTGAGGCAGTGATTATTGTTCCTTGGGTCGTTTTTGATAGACCGAAAAAATTTTAGGCAATCCAAGCCCGATTTTTCGGGCCTATGCAAAAGCGTGGGCTATAGAATATGAAAATTTAAGAATCGAGCGGAATTCCAGTTTTATGGCCCTAAAATACCAAAGATGAGTAACAGTCATGGCGAAGCGGTGACTATTTTTTCGTTAGGTAATTTATGATGGGCCAGCAAAATTTTAGGCGATCCGGGCCCGGGCACACGAGCCTATGCAGCAGGCGTGGGCTATACCACACAAAAATCTGAAAATCGGGCAGAATTCTAAATTTATAGCCTTAAAACGCCAAAAACGAGTAACAATCATGGCGAGCCGGTGACTATTATTCCTTAGGTCATTTTTTATGGGTCAAGAAATTTAGGCGATCCGGTTCTCGTCGTCTGGGTCCATGCAGGAGGCGTAATCTAGCACACAAAAGTTTGAGAATCGGGCGGAAATCTAATTTTATGGTCCTAAAACGCCCAAAAATGAGTAAAGTTCATGGCGAGGCATTGACTATTATTCCTTTGGTCATAATTGATGGGCCAAAATTTTTTTAGATTATCAGGATCCGGACGCCCGGGCCAGTACAGGAGACGTGGGCTATGGCACATGACAATCTCGAAATCGCGCGAAATTCAAGTTTTATGGCACTAAAATACCAAAAAGGCCCTGGCTAGGTGGTGACTATTGTTACTTAGGTCGTTTTTAATGGGCCAACAAAAATTAAGGCGATCCGGGTCCAATCGCCTAGGTCCCATGTAGGAGGCGTGGGCTATAACACATGAAAATCTGAAAATCGGGTGAAATTCTAATTTTATGGCCCTAAAACGCCAAAAAACGAGTAACGGTCTTGGTCAGGCAGTGACTATTGTTCCTTAGGTCATTTTTTGTGGCAAGCAAAATTTTAGGCGATCCGGGTCTGGTCGTTCGGGCTTATGGAGGAGGCGTGAGCTATAGCATACGAAAATATGAGAATCGGGCGGAATTCCAGTTTTGTAGCCCTAAAACGCCAAAAAAAGTAACGGGCGTGGCGAGGCGGTGACTATTGTTTCATATGTTGTTTTTGATGGGCCGGCAAAATTTTAGGTGATCTGGGTCTCGTCGCCCGGGCCCATGCAGGAGGCACACGAAAATTTGAGAATAGGGCGAAATTCTAGTTTTATGGCCCTAAAACGCCAAAAAATAAGTAACAGTTCTAGCGAGGCGATGACTATTGTTCCTTAGGTCGTTTTTGAAAGGCTGGTAAATTTTTAGGCGATCCATGTTCGGAAGGGCTATAACACGCGAAAATCTCGGAATCAGACGAAAATTTTAGTTTTATGGTCCAAAAACACCAAAAAACGATTAACGGTCATGGCGAGGCGGTGACTATTGTTTCTTAGGTTGTCTTTGATGGGCCGACAAAATTTTAGGTGATCAAAATCTGGTTGCTCGGGCCCGTGTAGGAGGCGTGGACTATAGCATACGAAAATTTGAGAGTCGGGGAAAATTCTAGTTTTATGTCCCTAAAATGCCAAAATACAAGTAACAGCCATGGCGAGGCGATGACTATTATTTTTAAGATCATTTTTGATGGGCCGACAAAAATTTTAGGCGATTTGGGTTCGGGTCCATGCAGGAAGCATGGACTATAGCAGATAAAATTTGAGAATCGGGCGGAATTCTAGTTTTATGGCCCTAAAACGATAAAAAATGCGTAACGACCATGGCGAGACGGTGAATATTGTTCCTCAATTCGTCTTTGACGGGCCGGCAAAGTTTTCAGCAATCGGGGTTTCGTCGCCTGGGCCCATGCAGGAGGCGTGGGTTATAGATCCAAAAATCTAGGAATCGGACGGAATTCCAGTTTTATGGCCCTAAAACGCCAAAAAACGAGTAACGGTTAAGGCGAGGTGGTGACTATTGTTCCTTAAGTCACTTTTTATGGGCGGGCATAATATTAAGCAATCCGAGTCCAGTCGCCCGGGCGCATGCAGGAGGTGTGGGCTATAGCACACAAAAATTTGGGTCGAGCAAAATTCATGTTTGATAGCCCTAAAACATCAAAAAAAATGAGTAACGATCATGGCGATGCGGTGACTATTGTTCCTTAAGCCATTTTTGATGGGCCAGCAAAATTTTGAGCGATCTAAGTCTGGTAGTTCGGGCCTATGCAGGAGGCGTGGGTTATAGCACACGAAAATCTGAAAAGTGGGGGGAATTTTAGTCCATGTCATATGCATGAATCCGAGCTACCGGAACCGGATCGCCTAAAATTTTGCGAGGCCATAAAAAATGACCTAATGAACAGTAGTCATGTCTTCAGCATGACTGTTCCTTATTTTTTGGCATTTTTAGACCTAATGAACAATAATTATGGTTTTGGCATGATCATTCCTCTTTTTTTGGGCATTTTACGGCTAAAAGCTGGAATTCGGGTTGATATTCAAATTTTCGTGTGCTATATTCCACAACATCTGCATGAATCTAGGCTATTAGATCTGAATCGTCTAAAATTTTGCGGGGCCATCAAAAAGGATCTAATGAACAATATTCATGACTTTGGAAAAATCGTTCCTCGTTTTTTGGTATTTTAGAGCCAAAAAACTGGAATTCGATCTGTTTTTCAAAATTTTGTGTGCTATAATCCATGCCATCTGCATGAATTCGAGCTACTGGATCCGATTTGCCTAAATTTTTTCGGTGCCATAAAAAGGGAACTAATGAACAATTCCTATGGCTTTGGCATGACTATTCCTCATTTTTTGAAATTTTAGGGCAAAAAATTGAAATTTGGATCGATTTATAAATTTTCGTGTGCTAAAGTCCATGCTATCTGCAAGAATTCGGGTAAACGGATCCGAATGCCTATAGTTTTACGGGGCCATGAAAAATTACCTCATGAACAATAGTTATGGCTTCGGTATGACCATTTCTTGATTTTGGCATTTTAGGGCCAAAAAGTGAAATTTGGGTCGATTTCCAAAATTGTATGCGCTATAGTCCATGCCATCTACATGAATCGAGGCTACCGGATACGAATCGTTTAAAGTTTTGCGGGGCCATAAAAGATGACCAACAGAACAATAGTCATGGCTTCGGCATGACTATTTCTCGTTTCTAGCATTTTAGGGCAAAAAATTGGAATTCGGGCCGATTTCTAAATATTTTTGTGCTGTAGTCCATGTCACATGCATGAATTCGTGTACCGGATTTCGAATCACATAAAATTTTGCGGGGCTATCAAAAAGGACCTAATGGACATTAGTCATGGTTTCGGCATGCACGTTCCTCGGATTTTAGCATTTTAGGCCCAAAATTTGAAATTCAGGTCGATTTCCAAATTTTTATGTGCTATAGTCCACGCCATCTACATGAATTCGGGCTACCGCATTCAAATCGCCTAAAGTTTTGTGAGGCCATAAAAAGGATATAATGAAGAATAGTCATGGCTTCGGCATAACCGTTTCTCTTTTTTTGGTATTTTAGGGCCCAAAAACTAGAATTTGGGCCGATTTCTAAATTTTTGTATGCTATAGTCCACGCTGCATGAATCCGGCTACTGGATCAGAATTTCCTAAAAATTTTCGAGACCATAAAAAATGACCTAGTGAACTATAGTCATGGCTATGGTGTGACTATTCCTCATGTTTAGACATTTTAAGACCAAAAAACTGCAATTCAAGTCGATTTCCAAATGTTCGTGTGCTATAATCCGCGCCATCTGCATGCATCCGTGCTACCGAATACGAATCGCCTAAAATTTTGCCAGGCCATCAAATTGACCTAAGGAACAATAATCATGACTTTGACTACCGTTTCTCTCTCTCTTTTTTTTAGGTATTTTAGGGCCAAAAAATTAAAAATTCGGCCCGATTTTTAAATTTTCGCGTGTTATTCCACGCCATCTGCATGAATCCGGGATAAAAGATCTTAATCGCTTAAAATTTTGCGGGGCCATAAAAAATGACCTAATGAATAATACTCATGGCGTCGGCATGGTCTGTTACTCATTTTTTGTTATTGTAGGACCAAAAAATTTAAAATTGGAGCCGATTTCAAAATTTTCGTGTCCTATCGTCTATGCCATTTGCATGAATCCAGGCTACTGAATTCGAATCTCCTAAAATTTTGCGAGGCCATAAAAAAACTGACCTAATGAATAATAGTCATGGCTTCTGCATGGCCGTTCCTCGTTTTATGGCATTTTAGGGGCAAAAAACTAAAATTAGGACTGATTAGTGTGATATAGTCTACGTCATATGCATGAATTAGGGCAACCGGTCATCGCGAAGCGATGACTATTTCCGTTGGGTCATTTTATATGGGCCACCAAAATTTTCGGAGATTTAGGATCGGTCACCGAATTCATACAGATGGACAAGGACAGTCATGGCGAAACAATGACTATTTTTCATTAGCTCGTTTTTTATGGGCCCGTAAAATTTTAGGAGATTCAGGGTCGCTCACCCTAATTCATGCATATGGCATGGACTATATCACACTAAAATTTTGAAATCGGCCTGAATTTTGGATTTTTGGCCCTAAAATGCAATAAAACGAGTAACGATCATGCCGAAGCCATGACTATTATTCATTAAGTCATTTTTTTAATCGCCCAGAATTTTAGGAGATTCGAATCTGGTAGCCCGAATTCATGCAAATGGCATGGATAGTAGGACACAAAATTTTTGAAATCGGCCCGAATTTTAATTCTTTTGGTCCTAAAATAACAAAAAACGAGTAACGGACCATGCCGAAGCCATGAGTATTATTCATTAGGTCATTTTTTATGCCCCCACAAAATTTTAGACGATTCGGATCTTTTAGCCCGGATTCATGCAGATTGCGTGGAATAACACACAAACTTTAAAAATCAGCCCAAATTCCATTTTTTTGCCCTAAAATACCAAAAAAGAAAAGAGAAACGGTAGTCGAGCCATGACTATTGTTTATTAGGTCATGTTTGATGGCCCTTAAACGCCAAAAAATAAGGAATGGTCATGACGAAGCGATGACTAGTTCATTAGATCATTTTTTATGGGTCTGCCAAATTTTTGGAGATTCGGGGCCGATCGCCCTAATTCATGCATATGGCGTGGACTATAGCACACGAAAATTTGAAAATCATCCTGAATTCTTATTTTATGGTCCTAAAACGCCAAAAATAAGGAACGGTCATGGCGAAGCAATGACTATTGTTCATGACCACTAAATTTTAAGTCATTCGGGCCTGGTCGCCCGAATTCATGAAGATAGACATTAACACATGAAAAATCCAAAATCGTGTTGAAATCCTATTTAAGGCCCTAAAACGCCAAAAAATAAGAAACACTCATGGAGAAGCAATCACTATTGTTCATTAGGTCGTTTCTGATGGGCCCACAAAATTTTACGCGATTCAAGGTCCGTCAATTTATGAAGATGACGTGGACATTAGCACATGAAAAACGAAAATCGTGCTGAATTCTTGTTTTATAGCCCTAAAACGTCAAAAAATGAGGAACAGTGATGGAGAAGTAATGAATATTGTTCATTAGGTCGTTTTTTATGGGCCTACAAAATTTTAAGCGATTTAGGGGCGATCCCAAATTCATGAAGATGGAGTGGATATTATTAGCACACAAAAAATCAAAATTTGTGCTGAATTTCGATTTTATTGTCCTAAAACACCAAAAAATGAGGAACAGTCACGGAGAAACAATAACTATTGTTCATTAGGTCGTTTCTGAATGGGCCCAAAGAAATTATAGGCAATTCGGGACCGGTCGCCCGAATTCATTAAGATGGCATGGACATTAGCAGACGAGAAATCGAAAATCGTGCTGAATTCCTATTTTATGGCCCTAAAACGCCAAAAAAAGAGCAACGTTCATGGAGAAGCAATGAATATTATTCATTAGGTTGTTCATGTCCTAATACACACGAAAAAGTGGATATAATCAGAAATTCGTATTGCACGACCCAGAAATGCCTTAAAATGAACCTAAAAGTTATGGTAAAGCAATGACTATTAGTCACTAGGCCGTATTGTATGGACCTACAAAACTTTAGGCCAATCAGAGTTCATAAAAAAATTCTACGGAATCAGCATGTACATTTAATGCATACAAAAAAAGTAAATATCATAACAAATTTGTGTTTTATGATCCTGAAGTACCATAAAATGCGCCCGAAAGTCATAGAGAAGTAATTAGTATTGGCGACTAGGTCGTTTCATATGGACCCTACCGAATTTCAAGTCAATCGGAGTCTATAAAAAAAACTTTTACAAAAATCAGCATGTATCACTACACACTGAAAAGTAGAAATAATCACAAATTTATGTTGCATGACCCCAAAAGTCATGGTGAAGCAATTGAGTATTGGTCACTAGACCATTTCCTATGGACCTACAAAAATTCAGATCAATCAGAGTTCGTCCAATATTTTTTACAAAATAACATGTACGAATACACACAAAAAAGTGGATATAATCACATATTGGTGTTGCATGACCCCGAAACGCCATAAAATAAATATGAAAGTTACGGCGAAGCAATAAGTAATGGTCACTAGGCTATTTCTTATGAACCTACAAAATTTCAGGCCAATCGGAGTCCATAATAAAATTTCGAAGAATTAGTTTGTACTAAATACACACGAAAAAATAGATATTATCACAAATTCGTACTGCATGACCCCGAATTACCATAAAATGAACCCAAAATTCATGGCGAAACAATACGTATTGATTATTTTAGGTCGTTTCCTATGGACCTACAAAATTTTAGACCAATCGAAGTCCGTCAATTTTTTTTTCCACAAAATCAACATGTACTAATACACAAAAAAAAAATAGAATAACTATAAATTTGTGTTGCATGACCCAGAAACGACATAAAATAAACTCGAAAGTCATGGAGAAGCAATAAGTATTAGTGACTAGGTCGTTTCCTATGGACATACAAAATTTCAGACCAATCAGAGTTAGTCAAAATATTTCTACCGAATCAGCATGTACCAATACACACGAAAAAATAAATACAATTACAAATTTGTGTTGCATGGCCCAAAAATACCATAAAATGAACACGAAAGTCATTGTGAAGCAATAAGTATTGGTCACCAGGCCATTTCCTATGGACGTATAAAATTTCAGGCCAATCGCAGTTAGTCAAAATTTTTGCAAAATCAACATGTGCTAATACCCGCAAAAAAGTCTCAGGGGCCATGACATAGGAATTAATTATTATGTCCATTTTTCGTATGTTTATATACATGATGATTTTCTTGAATTTGATTGACGGACTTCGATTGGCCTAAAATTGATTAAACTATCGGATAAGGACTCGTGAGCAAGTACTCACAATGACAAATGTCATTTTTTTGTGTTTTGAAGTCATAAAATAGGAATTAATTTTTACGTTCATTTTACGTGTCCACATGATGATTTTCTTGAATTTAATTTACGTACTCCAATTGACCTTAATTGGTCGAACCATCAGATATGGCATTATGAGCAATATTACCATGACTAACGTTATTTTTTGGAGTTTCAGGGTCATGATTTAGGAATTAATGGTTATGTCCATTTTTCATGTATTTATATACATGACGATTTTCTTGAATTTGGGTGACGGATTTTGATTGATCTAAAAATTAGTGGAACCATTGAATATGACCTTGTGAGCAGTACTTACCATGACTAATGTCGGTTTTTGCGTTCGGGATCATGAAACAAGAATTAATGATGTCCCTTTTTTCATGTGTTTTATATACATGACAATTTTTTTGAATTTTATTGGACGGACTCTGATTGGTTTAAAAATTGATGGAACCATCGGAGACGGCCGAGCAATACTCACCATGACTAACGTTATTTTTTTACGTTTCAGGATCATGACACATGAATTAATTATTATGTTTATTTTTTCGTGTATACATGATGATTTTCTTGAATTTAGTTTATGGATTTCAATTGGTCTAAAACTTGGTGTAACCAGAGGATGCGGAATGTTCAAATTTTGTAAGAAGAAGAAATTCAAGTTAGCAACTTAATACCGAAAATTCAAACTATCCAATCCAATTACTTCGAAACCAAATTTGAAAAATCCATTTTACCAAACTTATATGGATTGGAATTGGATTGTAATTTTTTGGTCGAAAATTGAATGTCCAAACCAAACTTCCCGTATCCAATTCAAAAGGCCCGAATGCCCCTTGAGTTTGGACCTTGGAATTTATTCCAATTCGGATCTTGGAATTTTTTCCCAAGAAGAACCTTCAATTTTCGAACTCCTTATCTCTGACCCCTAATCAGATTACCATCGCGAAATGCTATTGGCTAGTATAAGTTTTTGTTGATTAATTGATAGACATGTGAAGCATTGATGCGCTTACATTTAGGATTGAATGTACCTACACACCAGCAAGGGGTGGTGGCGCAGTTGGCTAGCGCATAGGCAGGGACGGCTCAACCAAATTAGTGGCCTAAAACAAAATTTATTAAAAGGCCTTTAGTTTTTTTTTTTTTGGAAAAATAAAACTTAACATATATACTTTTATTTAACGTAATTTTTCTAGTTTTTTAAGATGCAAAGTTGTTAACAAGTTCTTATAATCTATTCTATTTATATTTCTTTTTAAATTAACAATTTATCTGATTCATCTTTAAGACCCTATTTAAATAGCTCCTTTTTAAGATTATATTGAGGTTCAGTTCTTGATTTCCTCTCTTTTTTCGTGTGTTTTAGATAATTTGATTTATATTTTTAGTTTACAAATTTTAATTCTAATATTCAATGAAAAGCAATATACGTCTTAAAATGGTAAAATTTAATTATAAGATAATAAAAAATTAGAATAATATAACCTGATTAGAAGTTCATAACTTGATATCACCATAAAATTTCAATGCTTTAATTCACTTGTTGCGATGTTTGAAAACTTAAAAAAATGAAAAGGAAAGCACAATTAACTTATTCAATATCCTTGCCTTATTTTTTAGAGAATAGATGGCTTAATAGGATGGGAAAAAAGTATATGGTACAAGTTTTATTATGAAAAGAAAAGAAAAGACAAAATGTATTGATATTAAAATGAATGGCTAAATGGTTCTCTTTCATTCTTTTAACAAAAATCTTATACTGTACCTTTTTACTATACAATATTCAATGGTATTTTGTTAAGAAAGAATAATGAAACACTATTAACCAAAAAAATAGGGCCTCAAAAGCTGAGGGGCCTAAAGCCTTTGCTTTAGAGGCTTGACCCTCCAGCCGGCCCTGCGCGTAGGTCTCATAGCTTCTGAGTTATCCTGAGTTCAAGAGTTCGAGCTTCCTTCACCCCATAACATAATTTTTTTAATACCGTTTATTCTTGCTTTGTAAAATGCATTAACAAAGTTGTGAGCATAAGGCCCATCCACTAACCTGTCGAAGCTATCCAAATAACTTCATAGATCTATCAACCTCTCGTCTACTGCTTACAAGAAACTGCTACAGACAAGAAAAGCTCTTTCTTCATTCTCTTCCACACCCCCTCCCCACCCCCCCCAAAAAAAAAGAAAAAAAAACCCCAACGAAAACATCCCTTCCCCTCTTAATCTCTCCGATTCAGGCCAAGTGCAGGGAGATTGACTCCGAGAACTCTTAGCTTCAGAGAAGACTTATACAGAAGGGAGAGGGAGACGAGAACGTATTATGATGCTTTAAAATGAAGTCATGCAAAGCTTATACAGAATACTATTTGTAAATGCCACTCTTAGAGAAGTAATAACTAATTCTCTTAACTTTTGCGTTGTAATTGACTTCCAACTTGACCTGATTTCCGCTTGTGAGCTAGTGTGGCTAGCTGTGCAACCATGTGCCTCGGAGGTCACAAATCAGTAAGGCAAGAAGAATAGCTAGGATATACGATTCACGTAATAACGCGAATAAACATCAGTACCATCTCTACTACTACATAGTCCCATGGGTCGATAAGTTAAAGGAAGCTAGAAAATACATCTAAGTCTCCCATAACAATTTCTTGGACATTCTTAGTTAACGAAATTGGTTGAAATTTTGACAATTTTCTGTTTTCCATGAAAAGTATCAGCTAGCTTTACAAGATTACTGGAAGAGGATGCACCTAGCAGGTGAACCATCTCCATGATTCAGCCTCAGAGGTAGGCAATGAATTGTGTAAACTCCTGGGACGGCATCATCAAGCTTGAGGCCTTCCACCGGTATTATATCCTGATGCATATTAAAAGAATCCTTAAAAGTTGGTAACCAAGTAAAAGCATAGATAAAACCAAGAGACTGTCAGAAAAGTATTGAAAGAAAGCTTTGAAGCGTGAAAAATCACTGTCCTTGATGAAATATTGCCTGTATAGCATCTAGGGGAATACAAACAAGTTTCTTCAAGGTTCCATTTTCTTTGAAGAAACATTGCTTGTCTAGGCATTTAGGAGAATACAAACAAGTTTCTGCGAGATACAAGCCAAACAGATACTGCAAACTTAGCCACCTCTTGGGAAAATCGTGAAAAATGAATTTATAGAAGTGAAACCAAGTCTATTCTCATTAATGTGGCGCTTACGCTTTCCTGAGTCAAGGGTCTATTGGAAACAACCTCTGTATCTAGAGGTAAGCACTACCTTCTCTAGACCCCACGGTGTGGGATAATATTGGGTATGTTGTTGTTATTGTAAACCAGGTCTATTCTGAATACAACATATTATTTCATTAACATTTAATAGACATATTTGTTTTATTCGAAATTAAATATTAACTATCGTTCTAAATTACTAGAAGAATTTTACTTATAAAGCCTTTAAACAGGCCTTTGGGCCACGAATGTGGGACTTCTCGCTTTATTTTACAAACTATAAAACAAAGAGGACTCTATTAAGAACTCTAAGAGAAAGAAGAACACTTGCTGCTCAAGAAAGGAGTGCCACATAGTGGAGAAGCGAAAAGGATTAGCAAATGAAGTTTCTAGATAATATGCAGCTGGTAGTAAACAAGAAACTTAAAACACTACTCTTCAACAAGGGGGAATTCAATCTTACAGGTAAACCGAAATGGGCAAATGGATGTTATACTTACTTTAGGAGCCAGAAGAAGTTGATGAACTTTAGCAAGCTCATCCTTGGGATTAATTGCGACAGACAAGTAATCAACACCAACCAGTTTGATGTCGGTATTCTGGACCAGATACTCTGCTCCATCTGAGGTGAATGCTGTATAGGAGGAATCAAATTCTTTCTTGTGCATCAGCCTCCTGTTTTACATTCAAAAAATATTTATACATTCAACACAACACGGATGACAAAATGAAGAACTAACTTGTGTAGGTATTTTAGCAGGGTTGGACCAAATAAATGCCTCCAATATGAACAAACGAATAAGTACCTGTCGGTGTTTAATGTTCGAAAAAGAACACGTTTTACTCCTCGGGGTATGTTCAATGACCTCATAACTTCAGCTGACAAACAAGAAGACAAGCAAAACTCTTAGGTTTCCTCTCACTGAGAGCAAAATATTGTATAAGGAGAAAAAAAGCTTACTACTTGGTGCCAAACTATAGGGTATGGGATGGAAAAAGAGATGATCTATTCTCTGTTTTTGTTTTCTCCTCAGAAAGACTCATCTAGTAAGAATTTTGGCAATGCATATGAAAAAGAATGTCAGTAGGCCTTTGAATTACTCTTTGGCTAGATAGTCAGTGACAAAGATGATCTATTCTCTGTTTTTGTTTTCTCCTCAGCAAGAATCATCTAGTAAGAATTTTGGCAATGCATATGAAAAAGAATGTCAGTAGGGCTTTGAATTACTCTTTGGCTAGATAGTCAGTGAACAAAATGACTGTAATATTAGTCATCCCATCTAGAAATAATTTTAACCATTTCAATTGAGAAAATTTCCACATACCATTATACTTTTTGAGGTCAAATTATTTTGTCTCTTCAACTTACTAACCTACTGTCCTTGAGCCGAGCGTCTATCGAAAACAACCTCTCTACCTTCAAGGTAAGCAGGGGCGGATCTAGGCCTAAAATATGAGCACGTGAACCTATGGTCTCTTTGTCAAACTAGGTATTTTATGTACATATTCTCTAGAATTGGTGTAATATTATCTGTTGGCACCCATGCTCCAAATAGTCTGAGTGGTGCACTTTCAAAGCTAAGTTATTTACCTTGAAGAACAGGGATCAATTCCTGCTTAATATTTCTATTTTTCTTCTTTCTTTAGCGGTGCACCCATGTTCTAAAAATCCTAGACCCCACTTGTAAGATTATACTGGATTTGTTGTTGTTGTTAACTTACTAACCTACTGCATTAAGCACTGTTGTCCTAAAACCTTATAGCTAATAAAACAATCTAAAACTAACACGGGTCCAAAGAAATACAAGCTTAAGGCAACTAAAGTTAAAAAGATAGATTAAAGTGACTAAATTTTGTATAATATAAAGAAAGCTGTTTTCTATAAAACATCTGAAAAATATGCCCTTCAACACTGAAAAATTGCCAATTTTTTCAAAACCAAATTCAAACAAACATTATTTTTCAGAAATCAAAATTAAACCAATACATATGCTTATTGTTTAACAAATGACCATACCTGTAATATTCTTGTCCCGTGGAGTGTCCACTACAAGAACAGGACCTAAATTTACAAAAGTAAAGTTATCCCAAAATTCTGAAACAGCTGATTTTCAGTTTTAAGGAAAAAACAAATAAATAAAAAAAGAGATGGGCAAAAGCATTACCGTTTAAGGTTCGGAGATCAAGCGAAACGACATCATCACCGAACTCGAAAAGAGTCTCATTGAAATGTCCAGGAGCATCAACATGTGTACCAGAATGAGTAGAAAGGTTAAAAACCGAATAATTTGAGAGGTCTCCCAATTTGATGCTTGTCTGAAGTCTTATGAAGTTGCCTAACCCATTTTTCGAACCGTAAGCTGGCAAATCAGGAACATATTTATGGGAAATGTCAACTACTTTCTTTTGCCTGTAATTTCTCTCCTCTCTCGTGATTTTTTGGAAGTCAGAAGTGCTCACTGCCCCGACGGCGCTGACGACGGAGATAAGCGTCAGTATGGCGGCGAGCGGCAGCAGGAGGGACTGTAGTGTGTGACTGGTCATGGTGATGATGGGGTGTTTTCTTTCTTCTATTTTTTTGGAAGGAGAAGAAGAGGACTGAAGAGACGAAGGTGATGAAATAGTAATATGCAGATCGGTGACTTTGTAGTTTTATGTAACGGCAAATACATGCAACTATGCAAAGTCTTTGGACAAATAATTGGAGTTGGAATTGGGGAAAAAATTATTGAATTTAAAATTGGATAAAAAAGTTTGTGGAAGAAATTATAGCTGTGTTGGAAGGTTGTACTTCTTTTAGAAAAGAAAAAGAAATAGTCTGTGAAGCAGTGAAGGTGGATAATTCGTAAGTGAAAGTTTAAAGATACCAAAATTTCATTTGAAATACTCTTACAATCTACGAGGCTAGCTTTAAAAAAAATATTTGAGTTGAAGTTCAATTTCTTTTTCTTTTTCTAATTTCACAGACAGATGCATACTGATAAAACATCACCAAAGACAAGTTTGACAGAAAATCCTAATGCTGAACACACCCTCCCCCCCCCCCCCC